>DWDV01003161.1:0-10832 GCA_018245615.1 Mimoniades ocyalus | reverse complement strand
TCTTGTCGATCCCAGTTGGATGTAATTCAATAGATGTCTTCCATTAGGCCCACGGCGATGTGTTCCCGGATTTCGTTACCCACACACGTTTATATCAATTTGTTATCGTTTTATTTAGGAACGTAACGTCACGCTCGTAGTCCGCGAAGGAGTAGGCAGAGGACTGCAGTACACTCGCACGTTTCACCAGTAAGGTTTACGCCGCAGTATGTAATCAGAAGTGAGCCTATTGACATGCACTGTACAAAAATCCAGACTTCGAGCCATTAAAAGGGATTTTAACTAGAAATTGTAAATTGCCCAATAGTACCCGACCCGGGAAATGAACCCAGCACCTCTCCATCGGCAGTCGCGCTTGTAACTAACACGTTCAACGAGACATTCTAATGCAGTCGTTATATTTAAGCTAAAATCAATAAAAATTAATTTCTACATCGAATTCACATCACGGTCCATTACAACGATAAAAGTATTTTGCAATTGTAAACACTTTTAGCAGTAAACATTACATTGTATTTTTAGTTTCTTGGCGTAGAGAAACATTGATTGACTCAGGTTTAAGCAGAAGTCACAACGAGACAAACGGTAGCTCTCCGTAAATACGATTTCATTCTTTGCTTTATTTTTATTATTATATTGTAAGGCCAGATCTTGAATGATCATGAGAACGCCGTGAACCAAATATGTCTACCCTTATAGACCGACATGTTTCATCTACATCATCACACTTCCCATGCACGTGCCTCGGCTTCAGAGATTTATATTCATACATTTACTATTATTACTATCCTGAGACGCACTTAAGATACACTTTATTTACCCAGACGGCACCACATCAAGCTAAATTGGACCATATCCGAGCGACTCCGCATCTTAACAAAATGCGGTCTCCGTGGTACCATTGTCTTCATTGAGCCACCGTCACAATGAGCCACCCAGACAAACTCCCCCCCCCCCCTCCCTGCGGCCCTCTCCCCACGGCCCGTTCCATCCACAAACTTGAATAGTTTTACACATCTCTACGTATTTTAAGACAATATCGGACATCTAGAGCGGACATCGTTGGAATTGACTCGGTTTTGAATGCCACCCACAAGCTCAAAAAATTGTATGGTATTAAGAAACATCTTTTCTGTAATTTTTTCTGTATTAAAAAATATTATTACGCAAGTAATTCAACAGGTATGTAAAATATTATAATAGATGTGAACTTGATGCTCGGTGACAGATTGTAACAAGACTTGGTAATAACTTCCTTTACATTTACGGTGTGCCCCTCTCGAAGCAATAGGAAATAGGGTGTTCGCGAGTATGGGATATTAGTATAAAGCAGTCTATATCAATGATTACTATAAAAATATGGGAAAAACTCAATATACGTAGCCTAGAAACTGATTAGTGAAACTTGATTGATTTATGCATGTTTTTATAACAAGAAATGTATTCGACATTCGCACGGTTGGTCATACACGGCACCTCGCTTCGCGCCTTTATATTACACGTATTTCCTTTGAACAGGCATTTGTAGAGATAAGTACGTCATAAAATTAGAAAAATGTCAAGAAAAATCATATGTGCAGAATTAGTATTGTGTGTGCCTCAGTGCTGAGCTGTGTCGGAGATTGTGGTTTCGATTTTCACTTACAGTATCTGTACACTTACTGTATCAGTACATTTATCTATATAACTGTATACTTAGAAATTTATATATACATTTATCACACAATAGCACGGGTTTTGCCTTATTTGGAATAAAATTGCCGCTGTTGTGTTATCCCATTGTATTATTCGTACTGCGTAAATATCTACTTAAGCGTATCTGGCACACGATACATGCATCCTTTTTTTTTATCTATACAACTGTATAAAATGATAAGAAATGACGAATGACACAACATTATTTTACTATAGAAAATGCTTTCTTCTAACATCAATAGTAAACTTCGACTGCGACATATCAGTCAAAATTTTGTGCGATCAGATCGTAACAATTCTCGTTTTGTTTAAACATAGACAAATTTTAAACTGTGTGTACTGAACATTGAATGTTGTAGCCCGACTCGCACTTAGCCGGCTTTTTATTATCATTGAGTGTTCAATGGTACGATTTCCTGGAAAACCTCGCTTCCTTGTTACCGTGTACGGCGCTGAGTCTGGCGCTATGTAGACTTATTTTCACCGCGGCGTTCTCGGTTTCATGCTTACATACTTGTACCTACTATGTCGTTTCGTTAAATAGTTTTCGTTTGTTCATTGTATACATATATGCAATAGAAGTTGATTGTATGTGGCATGTACTTAGTAGTAACTGATACATATGTACATATGTAGGTGTTAGTAGGGATAACTCGGGACTTATTAACAACTTATTAACATCTTGTTAATTTGTTAAAAATTAGTTTAAGCGTATATTATGTCTACTGTTATTATATTATTACATGAAGACAGTGATAAAATTAAACGAAACGCCTAAAACAGTCTATTGGGGTAGAGGTACTTGTATATGACACCTGGTGATCTTGCCTATTTTCTTGATTGCATTGATATTTTCATATTACATTGTTGTAGCCCTTTATTATTTAGTATGTATCTGTTCTGTAAATTAATTATAATAAGCTATTTTTTATATGAAAGAATTCAATGTTACGTATGCAACTACAACTTCATAAGTAAGTAATCCCATGGTTTTATCACCAACCTACCCCCGCTGGCTCTTCTCGGGCCGCGGACACTAAAATAGAACCTAATCTCTACAATTCCATTTAACTGCCACTCAAGCTACTTGACTGCGTGAACTTGAAGCGATTTCCCTCTGCTATGTCCATTTATTCTCAACTGTGCATTAGAATGGAGCTTGGAATACTCGCATCTGAATTTTAATTTCATTGTAAGGGGAATTTCGACTTTCCATTCTGGGTGTCTGGGATTCGAATCTTGAAGTGCACATTTATAAAATTATATACGTTGCTTGTTAACTGTAGTAATGACGGTGAAGAAAAACATCGTTAGGATGACTACATAACTTAGTGTTGCATAATATTCTCTGATATTCACTTAGCGTGGCAGATTATATTGTCATATACTTATCATCCTAATTTATTTGTGTCCAATCATGAATAGAAAAAGGTTTTCTTATCATTATCATTATAATCATTTATCATTATCATTATAATCATTTCTATTGTTATTTTTGGGACTTGGTACAAGTTCTCGACATTCGTCCGATCTAGTAGAACGGAACTGGAGGTCGACGTTCGCAGCGCGCAGTATGTCAACGAAACCGGAACGCCGGGTTCTACAGGAACAATATCTCGGCTATATTTTCCCACAGGGCACGGAATCCGCCATCGTAATTTGCACCCATTCATTCAACCCGCTTCTTCTTACCTTCCGCGCTCTTAGCGCCTACATGTCTCCGCGGTCGTTACGTCACCGAGGCGGTGTGTAATCGTCTAACCCTCATTAGCCGTGTGCGTTTTCTGATCGCTTGAATTACGTGTATATGTACGAGTACCTATACATATGTGTAAATAATTGTTATAAAAAGTGTGGAGAAAATCAATTTGCAATTAACAATTGTAGAGTATTAATCCTGAGGATGTTCGATCGATGCGGATGGTTACGCAGTGAAATATGTGTTGGTAGGGATTTCCACAGTGGGGTTAACTTATACACGTATTGTTGGTGCGAGGGTGGGCGATGAATGCTGCTCAAAGTATACACCAGCGTACTCCGTATATTTATCTACATTACAATATTGTTGCAAAATAACTTTAGCTTAAAGTATTAACAATTCCGATCAGTTCTCGTTATAAAGGATCGCTTCATCTATCAACACGAGTTATAACAATCTATGCCTGATGTTACTCTATTTCATTACATTACATTAAATACATTTTATTCTAATAGATATCTACTATATTGCTTGCTTTCAATCTTATCAAGGCGCACAGCGCGACATTGACAAGTTTTATTGGATAAATCCTTCCGCGTTGGTTCGTCCTTGAATGAAAGCTACCCAAAGTATAGGCTTATAAGACGCAGATGATAGCTCCGCTTTGTACGTCGAATAAGCTTCGCAGATATACATATTTGTCGACGATTTATAGTGTATTTTGTATACTAATAGTGGTGTCTCACGACTTAATTCGTTCGCAACCGTGCCAAATGTTAGTGCAGTTAGAAATTTATACTCTGTTTCGCTAAAGGGTTGTTTTGAAAATAGCATACTAAATCGTATATATTTATATCGCTTTAAATTTATCTATATAACAAGTGGAAAAAAAAATCGCATCAGCGGTTTATAAGTAGGTAGTAGGATACCGCGTTCAACTAAACAGCTATATTTGTAATCTATGTATAGAACGACGTCGAGATCAAATTATAAGGAAAATTATATAAGAAAAGGCAAGGTATTTTTGTCGAATATTAGGTACTATCCAAATGTTGGAGGAAGAAAGTTGAGATGGCTGTTATTCTACAGGAAAATATAATGAAAGTTTTATGTGGCGTAGTAAAACGCAAACGTTATAACGCTGGCTCTATTATATCGCGGATAACGTCGAATAAAAAAAAACTCATCTATCCTAAACAATGTACATATATATATACACGTTAGAGCAGAATCTCCTTCACGACGCATTATCGTGACTTCAAATGTCCTACTTCAAATCCGTTTCATACAAACTGATCATAATAACTTTCACCTCGCCTTTGCAATCATCTAGCAGAAAATATATTTGTGTCAAAAAGACCCATTACATTGTTAACGTTTGCACGACTCGAGTCAAGGGTTAAACGCTTTATTCAATCTGCGGACGCCAACGCAATTGTTTCTAGTCGCTTAATACTAGTTCGCAAATTAAATTTTACATTCAATCTCTCCCATTTTAAAGCTTATTACGTTGCAATAGATGCTTTGGTAACGGCAAGACGATTCGCAAACCGTCGCCCGAGCTCTAGGCTTGAGGATGTTAGAATGTACTTCCCCAAAATACGTTCCTGAATTATTTTCTTTATCTTTTTAGGTCAGCCGTCAATTCAATAGATCAGCCTACATTATAACTTAGATGTTCTTATATTCACATTTAAAATTACTATCGAGTATTTTAGGAACGTTTTTTGGGCAATCGAAACTCAGCAGTAACTATACAAAATATGAAATTGAATAAATTTAATATTGATAATCCTATGTTATATGTTGAATATTTATTTAAATAATACTTTAACAATGTATTAATTGAAACTATATTCCTCTTTCTTAGGCTAAAATGCCCCTATGATTAGGGCAACACCATCACCAACTACCACCACCACTATCACTGCGGAATACTGTACTGCACCGTTTTAATGCGGTGTTGATAACATGATCTGTATGTTAGAGGGTTTAAAATAAATTAAAATCTCAGGGCAACTTTTTATCAGTCTTACAGACTGCCTCGTTGTAAACGTAACATCACGCACGTAATTCCCGAAATGATAGGCAGAGAAGTGCAGTACACTCTCACGTTTCACCGGTCACCTTTACGTCCCACTATGGAATAGGTAGTGAGGCTATTGCCATACATCGGGCACATATCCAAACTCCGAGAAATTTCTACTAGAAAATCTAAGTTGGAAAAATCCAGTAGGACCCGAATCGGGACTACAACACAGGTATAAAAGAGTAACAGCAATATGATCCAATTTGCTGCGAAACTATGTATAATGATGGTACCGATGCTTTCATATAAGGAGTTCTCTCCCACTCGTGCTGCGCGCGCCCGTATCCTAATGGATACTAGACCGACTACACGGGGATCGATACCGTCACCCTGTAGGCTCGTAATTAATATCGGATACTAAAAGAGAGCCTCGTTGGTTGCGAATATTGCACATATAACGCAAGATACCATCGCACCTGTATTTCACATAAGCGGTACGCAGAGGAGTGTAATGTGTTCCACGTATACTGTACGTCCTATGACACGGAAGGTGAGCCTATTTCCATATAGTTGGCAAAAATCCTGACTGCAAGCCAGTATTAACAATTTCAATTATATATTCTAAGTTTGTAAAATCCAATAGTGCCCGACCCGGGATCGAACCCGGGGCCAGCAGTCGCGCTTGCAGCCATTCGTCTAACGAAGCAGTGAGAATATAACTACAGTGCATTAAAATATTCATATTTGTTCTCTTCTACGTGTACAATTGCCTAAACACGTCGTTGTCATGTTAAATGAAAAAACCCTTCAATCTTGAGCACAAAAGCTGTTGAAAAGCTTGCATTCACTTACATGTATAAATGTGTATGTATGTATGTGTTTATGTACTAATTTGTTTTTTTTCGTCAGTCCGAACATTACTAACAAAACGCTGCGCTGTTTTTAGGTCCAGCGATAAGAAAGGGTTGGTCGTACGAAGAGATATACGCCAGCTGTAAAATATACCTTTTTTGCAGTTACATACATAAATACTCATAAAATAAAAATATATATATATATATATTTGTTAAATTACTTACTCATCCAATTACATTCTCCTTTATTTTTGTAATTTCCAACGTCCCAATTAGTTTTTGCAAATATTATCTTGATACTTTAATGTAAAACTAAATTATAGCAGCAATAAATAAATATATTATAAAGTACGTTACAATCAAACGTAACTAACGTGACGTGGTGTAACGTAACATATGTCTAACGTCAGCAACATATAGGTATGTGCGTGCTTATGACGTAGGCGGTTCTCTCCGCAATCGTAACGTGAACTATTACAGCAATCAGAAAACCAATATCGTTGTCGGGCCTCAGGCTGCAATTAACCTCGCGCGCAGACGCTCGCTCGGGCTCACATCCCGATGTCGTGTATCGGTACCCGTGTTTGCCTGATGCATTTTTATTTTATTTTATGTGAAACTTACAAGTACAGCCAGCATTTGCTGCCGCACCTATGATCGCCCGTGGCTTACCTTGATACATTTTTTTTATCGAATTGTCAGTGTCAATTGTGTTGTTACTCGTATATTGGCATGTAATATAAGTGTAACATTCGTAGTCCAAAAATGTAATGCAATCAAATAAATTAAATATTATCAATTTGAGATTCGGATAAATCCTAATATTTATCTACGTAATAGTGTTTGACCCTATTTAATAAAAGATTTTTAATTAAAAATGCCATTAGTCAAAAAATAAAGTAAGTTTATCCGTAATCTATTGCTTCACATATATCTCTATATTCGATAATTCCCCTCGACAAACTGGGGCAAACCTGCAAAAGCAGCTAGGTACAACGAGGCTAGCGTGTGTCAGCTCCGCCGCGTCGGCGGGCGAGCGATGGCAGTAAGTTCATTTAACGCTGTACCCGATGGGCTTAGGTAGCCTAGAAAATTGCTAACGTTGCAGCATTTTGCCACGAGGGGCGGAATAATTTGATGTACGTAACTCACACATTGAGCGCAATAATGTAAGCATTCTGTTTGCTGGTCAGGAAATATCTCGACATAGACTTTAGCGAAGCTTATTTTACGATAATAATAAAAAAACAATAAATTTAATGTTTCTCTATGCACAGTATCCTGTATGTTTCGGTAAACAGTTCGCAAGCGAATCATTCCTAAGATTCACAGAATAACAGTGTTTCAATTGTTGCGATAAACAGCAGAGCTTGAAATGTTTATACAAGTTTAACCATATGTGATGTAAATTTCAACTTTAGAGCTCAAACTATTGTTATTCTCAAGGGACCTTAGTTCCCAGGAGCAGTAACGCGTTTGCGACCAGCGTGGAATACAATGAATACTGTCTGCAGTCGTTTTAATTATGTCTTTGTTTAAGGCTTTAACTCTCAAAAGAATTTACAATAAATTCATTTAGAAATCATTATGATTACATACAAAAAATAAATTGTAATGATAGCGATCGCGCGTGCCTGCAGCCCGCTCGTTCGCTACCGTCTTCAAATAAAAAATATCCTTTTTTTTTCAAGGGAAGCAGCGTTACCCAACAGAGATTGACAAGGAAACGATAAATTGAACCGGAACCTACATAGGTTTCGCATTTCCTTTTAATCGTTTGGAAATTTGACTCTCTAAACACCCTAATGAGGGCTATGCAGGAAACAAAAGTGTAATAAATTTTATATGTCATGATATACATACATATGTTAGTCGCCTCCATATCACACCAACATCAAAGAGTGATATTGGATGTTAAAAATACAGAGTCAACTTGCCCGTATCTCCTCTATGCCATAACAACAACATAAATATCGTATCCGCTTCAGAATTTATGAACTTTCAAGCCCTTTATGATTTATTTGTGGAACTATTGGACTAACTATGTGGATTATACATACTAATGGGTATTATAAGCGCCCATTGGTTAGTTATGTCTCATAGAAACAGTTTGGAAACAAAGTTTGAGTTGTTTAAAAGTAACTCGAGTAGAATTTTGTATCAAATTAAATCATACTAATTACATACATACCGATGCGTGTTTAGTACACTTTTTATCTGAAACAAATGTTTTTGACAGTCAACTTCATTGTCTATATACCTACTCATAAATATTTTTGTAAACAGCGTAAAGTTAGTTTTATGTTTCACAGCATATGATCGTAAAAACGAAGATTAAAGTAATCCGATTATTATCGATCATTGGAAAGAAAAATTTTTCTTTCCAACAAAACTACGTGTAAAAAGGAACAATAAAATAGAGAAAAAACAGTAAGGAAAAAAATTAATTAAGCAATTTTCCTGTTGAAGGTTCGTAATACACAATATTTATTATAGTTATGTTTTAAACGTAACATCACGCTTGTAATCCCCGAAGAGGTAAGCAGAGGAATGTAGAACACTCCCACGTTTCACCAGTTATGTTTACGTCCCACTATGGAATATCACTTAATTATGGTTTGAACTTACATGAACTAAATTCTAAGCTGAGGTGTGTCCACCTGAAACTCCATGTCCCCATAGCCAGGGCATGACAGATATTCTTTTATCTCTACGCTATGTAAATAGAGTGAAAATTTTAAATTTAATACAGCTGAATACAGTTGAATTCACTGGTGTTCTTTATACATTCTATGAAACGCATAACTTCTTATATTGAGCCATTGTTTAACTTTTCCGTACCTGAAGTATTGTTATTTATGTAAACCTTTTATTGCTTAACCATTAAATATATAAAGCTATTCCCGAAGAGGTAAGTAGAGGCGTGTAGTGTACTCTCACGTTTCACTAGTCACGTTTGCGTCCTATCATGGAATAGGTAGTCCGATAGTCTATTGCCATATATAAAATGTATTTACCACCCGATCGCTGTTAAACTCTATAGAAGCTGCTCACTCATATTGATGTTATAATATGTTACTAATGCACATATTATAGACGAATACTACTAGTCTGATACTAATAATTTTGTTCATTGTCTTCAAAAACCCACTAGAATAAAATGGCCTTGTAGTGCTATTCAAAATGCACTTTTCTTACGAGGTCTGGCTTTAATACCTGGAAGCCGATATAAAAAAAACGAAATGAATCTATTAATAAACGATCAATACAAATCAGTGTAATGAGGAAAATATACTAGAAATCCTTGATAACAGGTATTATCCGTCTTAACAACAGCAGCTTGCGGCAATTTGTGGTCTCGGCTTTTGGTATCGCTTTACCTTCAACACGATTACCTGATCATTTGCACCGTAAAGGCGTTTAAATTGGAGATTAAACCGTTAGCGCGACTCTAGCTTTATTGGTGACGTAATAGAGTTCCGTAGGCGTTCGGGTCGCTCTAATTCCGTTCTCGCCATACTCTACCGCGTAATGACTGTCCTTCCGAATAAAAAAAAAACTCTTTGTTATATAAATGTATTGGAATGTATAAAAACGGATGTGTATACTTTGTAAGACAGGGTGAAACAAATGTTTTAAAATTGCCCAAATCGCTTTAATAATGATATTGTTGTAAGTGTGATCTGTGCTATTTTTTTCGACCCTTTTATCATTCCACTGCAGGAACACGGTTCTCCTCTCAGAATGAGAGGGTTAAGGCCATAGTCCACCAGGCAGGCCAAGTGCGGGTTGTTAGACTTCACACGCGTTAGAGAACATTTTTTTTTGTGCTATTTATTTATTTGTTATCTCAGCAATTTTAGTGGCTTCACTCATTTAGCAGAAAAAAAATTGCCGTGACTATAAATCTGACAGAATTATAACTTTTCGGTTAAATAAATGATGGCGCGTCGGTTAACGTTCCTCGTATTAACCGTATTTAATAGGTTTCGTTACACTTTCTGGGAAAAAGATAGAAAGCTCGTTTCCCAATATTAAAAAGAACGAACATATCCGGTTAGAGATAGAATAAAAATAACAACAAAATAACAATTTATATTGTTACGAGACAATCAGATCGTGACGAGCTCGATTCTTGTTTACGGTCAATATCGGTTCTTACGACTTGGTCACGCTTTATTTCTCCTAATTAATGAACGTTTTGTGATGTGATAGCATCTTTCTTATAACTGCTTACTAATTACGCTAAAATCACAAACTTGCGTATTTTGTACGGTGGGTTGATTTTTATTTGAAAATCGATTTATTACGGTTCTGCTATTAGTAATTTATTTTGTAATTGATTTATTGCAGTCTGTTCTTCGCGAACTTAATCACGTCCAACACTTTCAGTTGAATAGAAGTGCCAGCTTTAAAAAAAAATGATTTTTATCTTTTCTAATATTGTAATTACCATCTCATATACATATTACTCTGTATTTTTAAACGGTTTTATTTAGCTCACCCCGTTTGTTTGTTTGGGTCAAATTTAGTAATTGAAATTTAACCCTCTTCC
>DWDV01003160.1:0-10833 GCA_018245615.1 Mimoniades ocyalus | reverse complement strand
ATTCCATCGTGGGACTTAAAAGTAACTGGTGAAACGTGGGAGTGTTCTATATTCCTCTGCCTACCTCTTCGGGGATTACAGGCGTGATGTTACCAGTCTTATTGCATCTTACAACGTTCATAATCCTGTTTAGTTTAGGTAACACGCAAAAGTTTGTAGATTGATCTAAATCAACAGAAGCTTTTAGGCCTACGCCCTTAGAATAACGTGTAAGTGAGTAATTTTTAAATTGTTGTATAATGTAGTACTCACACTATTGTGATAATATACATAATTATACTGATTGATAATATGTAATTTGTGTAGTTAATCCTTTGCTATGGTGATCGGACTTAATCTTTTATAATCCTCAATTGTTTCGATAAAATGTTTATGTCATAATAAAATGTGGTATATGGTTGTCGTAATTACTACGTATAATAACAAAATTGAAGGCATATATTATTTCAGTTTGAGGCTAATAACAAGGAAATAAATTTAACTGCTACGTAAATATACCGTAAACCCTTCAGTAAGGTTCTATAATAAGCCTAGGAGAAAGACGAAATGTCCTGAATCAATGCAACACATGGCAAACCCACAGATAAATCCCTCTATGTTTATTTATCTGTGCGATTGTTGCTTCCTCGATTTTGTTTATGATAGCGGCCCGCCATTGTTGGTCTATACTTTATGGGACGAACGAACGAAATGAACTCATTCAGTTCATGTTGGTTCTGTGATTAGAACTTCATTGACTGAACGGATGATTGACCCTTAAGATTTATGAAATAAGGTTGAAAGTTTGATGTTCGTTAGATATACACTGTGATCTTTATTGAGTTATCGGCGCTTTCTCTTCAAATAGAACAGTTTTGTTTGATGGCGCAAAGGATCTGAGAATTTCAGGTTACCGTTCGTTTTGTGAGAATACCTTGATATGTAATGTGATTAAATCCACTGTAGTATTTGACAATTCAACAATCTGATGACAAATTTTGTATAAGAAGTAAGTAAAAAACCCGATCTTTTGGAACTTGTAAATTTATTATCTGTTGTTGAATTGCTTATGCTATCGTCCTCCGAGAACAGACATTGGCGGAACTTGTACTGATCACTCAAGGTATACCTACTTACATTTTTCACTACTGAATGTTTTACAATCGTTACCAATTAATTACCATTACATTTACCATTCCTCTGCCTACCTCTTCGGGGATTACAGGCGTGATGTTACTTTCTTATGTTGCCATTTAATTCGGTATAAGATATTAATGCTTGTTAGTCACATCACATGTTGATTATTGTCACATCTTTATATTCCTTGATATTTCTTTTCTATAGAATTTAACATTTAAGAGTAGATTATTTCTGTTCGGCATAGCGGGTGATATTAGAAAGTTAATATCTAGGACTTTAAAATAGTTTATTCCAACTTCGCTACAACAATAAATTGCCACAACACAAGATAAAATAACAAATAAACATGACAATTCACGCAGGAGCCGCAGCATTATACCAAAACTGTCTCGGGTTCCGAGAATTAACCGCTGGATTGAACCCGCGACCTGCCGCTCACGAAAATGTTATTTGTTTATGACGTAACCTGTTCATTGTAGAGACATCATGACTAATATGTTGGTTGCGTGCCTCGGAACGGATGGTGGAGATACCTGCTCCATGCAACCCATGTTTCAACTTATAAGTTTATTCCAAGTCCCGTTTTGGTGTATATCAAAATATTTTATAAACATCGCATTTTGTAAGTTCATAATGGGGATGAATTTTAGAATGCACTTTATTCCAATTTTTGTTAACAATGCAGCGCGTGTTAGTTTCGTTATAAAAAATGTCGGGATAACGCTTATCTGGAACATGCCTAAAGTATCCATGTAAATATGTATATAAAATGCTCTTAGGTAAAGCCCTAACAAAATTTAATGAATTGTTTAACCGTAACAATGGGAACCGATTGCATAACTTGGTTTCCAAAGTTTTTTAACCGTAAATATAACATGCAAAAAGTCTTTGTAAGAATAGCATTACATTGCCAACATACAGAAGTGGATAGGTCACAATTTTTACGACATAATAATATGGATATACAAGTGGACCGCGGATATTCCATATTTTATAATATCTAATATTTTATAATTTAATGAAGAAAGCAATTAATATTTTACAATATTATGACAAAATTGATTATGTCCATTATTACATCACATGTTATATCCCAGAAACCCGTCGAATGGGGCCATTCACAAATAAACGAGACAGAAAAAACAAAATAAAATATAATATTATTTTGTTTAATAAATATCATTACCTTTCAAATATTGTACCTGAATTTATTTGAGGTGATGATGACAAGTAATAAAATTGGTACGCTGGCTGGATACATCAGCTCATGCATATGTCACAGTTTGAGCCCATATAGAGTCAATGTAATGACCGTAGATCATTCTTTCAACACTGCTTACCGTCCACGTAATTTGAGTCGAGTTTTATGATACCCGTAGGTATTACGAAATATTATAATAGATGACCGTAAGGCGTGTAACTGCAAAATGTGGCCAATAAAACAAATGTGGAAGCATTTACCGGCTAGAGAACTTCACACGACCGTTGCGAAATACTAAAAGCGCATGAATGTGTAGCAAGGACAGTTGGGTAACTTTTGTTTTGGTTACCGCTTAGCGAGCTGCGTTTTCGATGTTTAATGTGATTATATTTTGAATATTTGACGAAAACTGCAATTCGTCAACAATAAAGACAATTTGTACGGCAATTAACAATGGAGATTAAAAAGAACCAAGCGTTAGTTCATGTTTCAATGTCAAGATAAATTGTAACTTTTGCGTCTAATAGAACCTTGTAAGCTATGTTCAAAAGCGTCGGCCCCTATTTACCTATGTAAGGTAATACCAATCCATTAGAGGTAAATGCGTTTATAATAAAGGGCCTCGCGCTGTAAGAAATGCATTAGTTTAATCGCACCCTCTCGTATCGCTACCTCGTTACGCCGCCGATAAAGAAGTATAATGTAAAAAGTTTGCTTCTTCTTGGTTTGTTTGACTTAGTTTCAAGAACATAATAGCATTCACTTCCTCAAATTCGTTTTGAGATGACTCGGCAACGAGCGTGAGAAATGAAATGACGCGTTTGGGGGACTGTTCTCGCGCTATTACTAACTGTGTCGTATACCAGAGATTAAATCTTCATTTAGATGTTTAGAAAGCATACTTAGTTGCAGTCATTCTATATACTTATTTACTTTTAATACCCTTCTTCAATGCTCTCGGGTTTATTTCAGACTGATATATTTCTTATCGAATGCTGTCAGTCAAATCCTTTCAAGAGCATTGCGAAGATCGTATTCAACGCAAAAGAAAACTCGAGACGGACCAGTGGTTTTGAACACCAGAATAGCTTATTCTACGATCACATCTCCATCAATGTGCCGGGCCCACAACAGATAAAACAAAACCGATACGCGATAAAAGCCTCTTTCAATGCGATCATTATTGTACCCCCGCCTTTTTAGCCGCCATTCTTCTGAGGGCCTTTGATAGACGGATCTTGGACAGTGATTACATCTGTATGAATATCGTGTGCATGAAGACTTTGTATCGTAGGAGGCCGTGTTATTTTTTTGTCATTAGGCAATAATTTTTCTCTACGAGTCGTGCGACCGGTTTATTAAGTTTTATTTATCTAAAGTGCAACGAAAGGCAGTACGCGGCGGTAATCAGCGTGCCCGCAGTGCATTATGATGGTCTTGTTAGTGATGGGTGCAAAAAGCGGCATTTCTTTTCGCCTCGCAATAGTATCTACTTTGATCTCGGTACTTAGCGTTACTGCTGTTACGTGACAAAATAAATGTTAATAACTTCAGAGATATTCATTTGAGAAATTCTTCTTCCAATCATTCCTAAATAATGTAATTCTAATAAGAAATGTGGTAAAGTATGGTGTATTATAAAACCAAATGTACGATAAACGGAGCTATCTGCATGTATCAATTCGGTAGGAGGTAAAAATTTATTAATCCTTGATACGCCATATTAGGCCGAATTACCATTAACATACGTCATATAATATGATGTACGGTGTTCAACCGCAGTACAAGACAGGGCTCCGACGATTTACGTGCCAGTAGTCATACCAAAAAAGATTAAATCTTTTTTCGAAGCGCCTTTTTCATCGGGTTTTATAAGTGCGTTAAAGAAATACATCTCGACTCTGAGTCGCTAAAGCTCACATTAAATTAATGGCCATTGGTTATAATCAAAATATTTAGAAATACCACTAAATGAGGTATAAGAGTGAATTTCATTCAAATTAGGCGGACACAAGCGAAAATTACGCAGTGGAATCTATTTATTTTACAACTAAATATTTCGTTTAGCTTGTATTAATCGCGCGCTATCGTTTGAAGCCTATCGACGAGAAATTTATTTCCTTGGTGGAATCATAAATTTGATAGCGTCTATAAGTTTTTGTTTGTTCTCCGTACCCCAAATCGCCGCAAAAGGGCTGCCTGGAATTTCTCTTAGTTCCCGCAGGCATGCGTGGCGGTTTCGGTGCCATTATCTCTGGACCGGTTTCTTTGGGCGAATTTGAAACAATGGCCTGCGCCTGCGCATGCAGCGGCTATACGTGACCGCATGGTTCCGGGAGGATTCATCATTTATTATGTTGCCTTTACATGCCCTTAGTATGGTACATTCTACGTTAATACTACCATTAGTTAATGTAAATGAATGCATAGAATTTATAGATACTTCACCTGGAATAGGCAAAACGTGCATGAAGGATGTTTTTTCTTTCATTTTCTTACAAGGCTCGAGTAATAAATATCCAGTTATGATATGATCGTTAAGAAATTAAGCGATACGACGAATATCAATAGAATAACGGATAAAGCAGCCATTATCAAAAGCCTAAGCAACGAAGAATTCACATGCAGTACCAATAAATAATTCCGCAGCTCAAGGCATCGGACCTCGACTTAACGCAATAAATAACACGATATTATCTTTGCTCTCAGTCTTAGAAACACATGGGTAAAGGTAAATATTATAGACGCAGTTAACACATTTCTGTCTCAGCTTCATATTATCTATCTCTTTCTCCGCTTTCTTCTCAATTTTATGATTGTTCAAAGCGTTTGTATATATGTATTTATAATGCACCCGTCGCGTTGTTCTTTGAAACTTTTAGATTCCTGATGTAGTTCACCTTATGAAAACTTCCTCATGCAAATATAACATGCTCCTGTTAAGGTTCAATGGGTATTTAGCATAAATAGTCCTGCAAGCTGCTTGTTAATTTATCTATATAAGCTAGAAACGAAACATTATGTATTATTTATTATGTATTATATGTACTATTTTATAATTACTCTTACTGCCTATTAAGTATATTATTATTACTGGTTACCTATTCGGGGATTACAGGTGTGATGTTACGTGCTACTTTATAATTATCATTGGTATCAAGATATAACGAAGTATTAATAGTAATTATCACAGTTCATTCCTAAGTTAAAGGTTTAGCAGTTGTACTTGAAATAATATCGTTTATTTGCAGTCGAGTTTCAACATTAATATTATTTGATTCAAAATAGTCACACTTAAAGAACAATTTTAATGCTCGAGCCTTTTACATATTTGCTGGTCGGAAGTTATCTATGTATATAGTTAAGGAAAGTAGGGCGCGGTCTAGTGGCAGCGGTCGGTGGAACTTGGATGGTTGACTCCTGGAAACTATCAGAAACGTTGTTCAGGTTATGTTAATTTTTCCGAACTATTAGGCTGATTGAAACCACCGATAGGAGCGTTACCCAAAAGCCCTTTTCTCCTGCATACTATCTTTCTTGAAATATCACTATTAAATAATAAACATTTCGATATAAATAAACGAAAATTATAAATAAAGAACTGAATTACTGAAATTACTGAACTGAAGAACGAATATTATAAATAAGAAACAATCTGAATGTTTTTGAGTAGAGTACATACTTGATTAGCATAGTAGAGTAATTTTCCGTTGTTAGTACAGACGATTAGAATTATTTTATTTAATAACATATAATCTTTTGTGTGTTAGGGGGAAAGCAGAGAGCGTTTAGTGCAAAGTCTGTATCGTTATAGACCTGAAGTTCTTTTCTGCACTCCATCATTGTCTTCATTCCTTTAGGGGACTTCTGACTCCTCCGCCAGCTAATATCTCATTTTTTTGTCTTGTAGATGAGGTAAAATTGTCGTGTGATTATTCTGAGTTAATAATCTTTTTAGTTATAAGTACATATTAAACAAACACAAGAATAAAAGATCAATGTCGATTACTTATAAGATATCTCTTAAAGTTGCGTTTACCTATAAATACTTTCAAAGAGAGAACCTTAGAGTTTACCTACTGCTGTAAAATTATTAATCATCACAATTTTGCATTTAACCATCATTATGCACGTAATTATCATTGATTTAATATCGCATTAATATTATTAATAGTACGTATTTTAGATTTTAAGTTAAAACATTCATTTATCATAGTATAAATTTTAACAAAATTTAGAAGAGGTTTATTAAAAGACCATCTCATCAATTGAAGATTAATTGCTTTAAAAGCTTGATTGCGATGTGTGTAGGCTGTAGGGGTATATTACTTAATAATTGTAAAAGATATACTGTACTAATATGTACAAATTTTAATTCTATTCTCGGAAATTATGGTCTAATAAAAATAAAGTTCCAAAATGTACGTAGCAGATGCATCGTTAATTCTTTACGTTTGAAAGATTTGTATACCTACATATATGCAGATGTACCTGATAGCCTGCGGGTAAGTTTTTGGCACGAACCAAATTTAATTCAGTGCACCTTTTCAAACCACATGCGACTGGTTTTCAAACATGAAAGTCAAACCAAGGTCGGTTATAGTTAGGGAATTTGAAATATTTTAAGTGCGATTTGAAGAAGATTGCGAGCGGGTAAGAAGATATGAGAGTTTTAACTAGAGAAAATGCAAGAAACGACTGTGTTGGGATTAACGATAAAGAGTATTTTTAAATAAAAAAGGAAAAAGAGAGTACTAATGAAGCTTTGCCTACAAACATAAATAGAAAAGCTTAGCCTCTTTTCATCTAATCACAGTTAATACATATGTAAGCTCCATGAATGTTAATTCTGTGGAATGTAAATTAGACTTATTGTGCAGACCCGTGGCAAATAGTAACCTGCGAAAATCTTTTGTGGAAAAAAACATGAACTTTCGGAACTTACATTAGTGTGTGGATTAGCAAGCGGCAGATGCTCTCAAGTGAATTAATTTCTAATGCGCATACAAATACTTTCATCACCATCTTATACATTTATTTAGGGAAATACTCAAGGCCAACGATATAATTGAAGAATAATCCAGAATAACCTTTAATATACCTATTTTTAAAATCAAAATATAGTTGTTTAAAACGCATAAACATGGAATTCATTCGTACAGTCTACTGTCAATACAGCCATTATTCAAAGCTTGTCAATAAAGGCACATTTATCCCTCGCATGTAAATAGATATGTTGCACTCAGCTATAAATTAACAGAACAGCGGTTTAACAAGTACGGGCACAACGGTACCCTTTACTAAAATGTAAATTATGCAGCTATCACATTTAGAACGGTGTACCGTGTCCTTTGCTGTCTGCAGGGTTCGCTCCACATTCATTATTATCAACGCGGCGAAAACTAGGAACATAGTTAATTCCCATTCTTCTTGATAAATGGGAGTCGCTACAACAAAATTTAATTTTGAAGCGAAAACTGTGAATTAAAACTGCGAATATTTAGTGTACACTGATATACAAAAATATGTACATAAAAAATTATAACGTTTAGAATCTTACGCATCTTCTCAGTTGCTGAGAAATCCGTGCTCAAAATAGGGATGTTAAAAACAGTTTCAACCTTTTAGCGTCTGTAAAGTTAGAGTAACTAAAGTAATACTGACTGTCACTGTCTATTCGATTTTGTATAGCGACGGATCAAATTACAGTGGAAATAATACATATTGAATTGTGGCTGCATAAAGATCTTCGGTCCAATACGTATCGGTGACCACTTCAAACAACTGCCTCGTAATGAGCCAAGCACCTTCCATATAGGGTGTTCGTTTGTATTGCGCACAGTAATCGCCTTAGACCGATATCTGAATCAGATCGCTCTGTCGCTAACGATGCCTGAAGCAACATTTGTTGCATCAATGCATAGGTTTTTGTTTTGCTTGGTTAAGATCCTTTTAAGATTTATACTCCAAAGATTCTAAAATCAGCCATATTGTTTACAATCCTTGAAGCTGTCTCTTGGAATTTAGATTCTGCATATTATATATATCTCACATTAATTTATGAACGAATAATCGAGACGAGGGATCTTTGTAAAAATATCATGCGTTGTTTTTACTGTAAAAATTCATGTCCCAGTCGAAAGAATTGAAACAACAATTTCCAAGTAGAAGAAACATAAAACATTTGACCGCGAACCAAGTGTCATTTTACCTTTGTTTTTACATACATGACCTTATCATTCCTAATCTTGATGACAATATGAGTAATAGAGAATTTAAAGTTCTCTCAAAAATGCTGTTGAAAGTATGTCTTGTAGAATTGGCCGATGGAGCAAACGGAAATAAGCTTTAGGTAGTTGGTATACAAGATGTCTTGGGAGAAGATGTACAATTGTGGTTCATATGTGAAAATACACCTGCGCTCGCGCCTATCTCGATACCGTGAAGCACGTCCCGAGCTTCGACCGCCCCGCTTTATCTCGCAGACGCTACATTTAATGGTGCCCCTAACTGTTAGACCACATGAGTGTGCACGAAGGGGCCTAATAACTGGAGTATGGGGAACGTCTTTACCCGATTGTGATTTTGTTGTTAACGAGTACAAAACGGAACAAATACATAATCAACGGAAACATAAGTTGGTCAAAGATAGCTTTTTGTTTCTCCCGACCAATAATGCTTCATAATAATTTATTTAATGTGAACTAAACGAAATAATAATTATTAATGGTGATCTTTTTCATTTAAACTTTTTAACGATTCACTAATGATCGCAACAACAAAGTTGTACCAACTCTCACAAACATTCGACAATGGCAACGGTTTATTGTTACGAAATGATAAATCGATACACTTAATCACTCATTCAGAACAAGACGATATTGGTGTAGCGGCTCCGTAGTACGAAGCGTTCACGTAACGCGTCCGCCACCCACCAAACGGTCATGTACAGAAGACAGCTATTCGAAAACTTTGACGCGTTACACGAGCTATCAATCTAAATGCGGTTACAACACCACTAAATGTTAACTATCAATTATATTCGTTTAATGAAATAATAGCAGCGGAATCTCACGACTCAGCATTATACCGCATATGACGAATATACTCGTGCGCGCTCGTTAATATTGTACATTTACTCTGCCCCGAGCACGTTGGTCTTGTTCTGTAATCGTCTAAGAGTTTCAAACAACTATATCCTCATCGTGGATTTAGTGCTTTCTATAATATTTTGCTATTCGTTGTTTTGTAACTGCATTTCTTTTGTGTAACTGAATTTTGCTTGTGTGATTCTTCTTTTTTTTTTAATTCGTTCATAAATATCACAGTAAAAGATAACCATTTATAATTTTATTTTATGGATAATGAAGACTTTAGTTTATTAATAGATATTTGAGATTAAATTGGGCTCGATTCAAAGTTTTTTTTAAGATGTTAGATTATGTAAGTTCCATTTAACACGGGATATTTTCTGTATGTGAGCTTGAATGGACGCCAAATTTGATTGCTCTGAGATCTGATAAAAACCGACCATCGTACATTCTATGCTATCAAATCATTTACACTGCGGTCGGCTTCATTGTTTAACGTCATCTCTATTCATAGAGTCATTAATTAAAATTTGAATAGTTTGTTGAGACAGTAACTTATAAATGGGATTCCTGGCTCATGCGAGGGTCCATTAATCCGCGACATGAGATGTATTGTTCGCCTTTGCATCTGTTGTGGTACCCCTAATGAGTAGTGTGCCTTGTTTACCTACTTTCCCTGCGGGTGTATCACGCAACACGCACAAGAAGTGGTTACCAGCTGCAGAACAATGGTGTGTTTGATTTGCAAGTGTGTATTGTAGGGTCGCACACGGTACACTTTCGATTTTACAAGGTATGTCACTACACGTACTGCTTAATTAATATTCCGTGTTACCTCCGTAATACTGTATTTAAACATCTTTTCATGTCTTGGGAATACGTAGATTTAATCACACGTCATCACTTACAAAAATCCTAAACAGATATTCTGGTCTAGTTATTTATTGTTCTGTGAAAGTATCGTTAAATATACATACACATACATATACATATGTGTAATCTATGTATATCATCGTTACAAACTCTTGCATTGTACTTAATATGGAAGGAATATATTGGCTTATTGCATCACATTTATTTTATTAGTCTGCACTGTTCAGATTGTATTGTATTAAGTGGGCGGGTAAGTTTGATTTATGTCTTCCATTACTTAGTTTAAAATAGTTTACTTCATAAACCTCGTAGCCGATCTTATTTGCTATGTGCATAGGGTTGGGTCTTGATAAATTTACCTACGAAATAGAATGGTTTAATGTAATTGTTCTTAGAATAAATATAATACGTAACATCACGCCTGTCATCCCCGAAAAGGTAGGCAGAGGAATGTAGAACACTCCCACCGTTGACAGGCCCGTTGGTGCAGTGGTTAGTGAACCTGACTGTTGCGCCGGGGGTCGTGGGTTCGCTTCCCACCCAGAATAA
>DWDV01003159.1:0-10833 GCA_018245615.1 Mimoniades ocyalus | reverse complement strand
AAACGTGGGAGTGTTCTGCATTCCTCTGCCTACCTCTTCGGGGATTACAGGCGTGAAGTTACGTTTTTTTTATTTATATTTTATTCCGATGTACTTAGAATACTAGTTTGTCAACGAAGCTTGGTTACGATTTCCACTAATGATAAATTGCAAATAATATACAATTATATGCGTCGACACTAAGAGAATATTTGAGTTTGCTTGCAAAAGCTGTATCGCTGTGCATTTTTCTGCCGCTAAACAACAGCGTTTTAATTATTATCTGCCAGTTTCACAGATGAGAGTAAGATAACGAAAGTTTGTATGGTTTGCATGATATCGAGTGGCTTCCACACATAACTTTCGCTTCGTTAAAAAAACTTTGAATTGTAAAGAAAGGGTTTAAAAAAAAACACCTAAAAAATAATCTTGCATAAAATTATATAAGTTGGTGATTTATATGCATCAAAAAAATTCTTAATATATATAGTTCGTACAAAAATAAAGTCATCAACTTAATACTATCTGTATTAAATTAAGGCTTTGATATGGATTGAGTTTTCATTCAATATCATCATAACAATCACCAGCCTGTTTATGTGTAGCTGCTAGATATATGGATTTTTATCCATAATCCCAGTTTTCATTACACAGGTATACACAAATACCATCCATAATTCTAGTTTTCATTACACATAATTATCCACAACTGACATCCATAATCTCACTTTTCTTTACACATACTCGTATGTAGTCATCCACAACTAACATCCATAACCCCAGTTTTCATTACACATATGTATCCACAACTAACATCCATAACCCCAGCTTTCATTACACATAAGTATCCTATCCATAACTAAAATCCATAATCCCAGTTTTCATAACACGTAGGTATTACAGCTAACAAGGCAGGTGTTATAAAATATTTAAGTACGTGGAAATTAATTTTGTATCCCAAAAATGGTGGATGATCATCCTGTCGTCCATCTCTTACACGTGATTTTTCTTATTTTCTTTCTTTAATTACACGTTGTCACGACGCAATAAATCTTCTTCATGAAATACCAAAAAAAAGAAAAGTTCAACCTGACACAGTGTCGTCATACGCTTTTCCTTACATCTGTGTGATATTGCCGACACTTGTTAAGTCATGTTACAGCGATAAGAGAACTGTCTTAGTAATTATATCAACGAATTCCAAGATAAACGTATCTTGTGGATCTCGCGCATTGTTTTGTTATCTTGTCAAATTGTGGTAATTGGTTATAATTTTACTAACGTAATTTGAGTCTTTGTTTACTGCAGTAACAGTCTCGCGTCGATTAAAAGGCTGTATTTGTCGTATATTGAGAAAAAAATATAGTACATTTTTATATTTCATTTTACATATGTACCTAGTATAAAAATAATTCATAAAATTCATATAAGTAAATAACAATAACATGTAGGTATATTGCCGATGGGAGAGTTAAAAGTCCTTTAAATCGGCGTGCTTGTGTGGAGAAAGTGCTGAATGTAGGAAAAGCACGTGCGGTCTGTAAGAATAAATATTTGGCACTAGATCCTCTCCTCCTGACGATATAACAATACATAATATCACGCCTGTAATCCCCGAAGAGGTAGCCAGGAGATCTTAGTACACTCCCACGTTTCACCAGTAACGTTTACGTCGCATTATGAAACAGGTGATGAGCCTATTGTCACAAATCGAAATTCCGAGTCACTGTTAAAAAATTATGCAAGAAATTCTAGTTAGAAAAATCCGTTAGTACCCGACTTCGGATTCGTATCAAGGACCTTTAGATCGGCAGTCGCGCTCGCAACCGCTTACACACTGAGGCTTTTGTTCGTATACGATACCGATAATAATTTTAATAGTGATAAATAATAAGACTAATTATCCTTCAACGGCTTTAATAGGTTCGCAGTTGAAAACCAAAGTATAATTAAAATAATCGTATTAAAATTCTACTGGACTTCAGATATCCACCCAGTAAAGTATAAATTGTAAACGGATAGCACAAAACATAAAGTAACTAAAATTCGATTACGTACAAAGCGCAGCCACTAAGCGGTAATGGAATCGAATAAAATGTCATTGGAATCATTCGAATTGCAATAACGTAATAATTAGCTAATTGGTCACACAGTGGTTTACGACTACGGATGGCTGAAACAAAATTATAATGAGCCATAAATCGAATGCGACCGTCGATCGCGGCGGTTCCCGCGTAATTATAAGTATCGATTATTTTTTATGTGTGCACGCCGGTTGAGGGTGTGCGCATGTGTGCGTGTATAGGAACAACAGATTTATTGTTAATGGTGTCCCGAACATAATTAAAATGGTTGATGTTTCGCCCGGCCCGCCGTGGCCGGCGTCCTTCGCGCGGCACACAGATGACGTTCATTTAGAGGTTGCGTATAGGACGGGTACGTTGACCGAAACTGGAGTGATGTGCTTACCTTCCTATTTGCAAGTGATATAGGTTATAAAAATATATCCATGTAGGATTAAAAAGAAAATTGGTAATAATTATTTCACAAAATACCTACTTACCTAAGGTTCGTCGTAATCATTTTATAGTTATCTGGAAGTATTATTATAGATAGGTATCAAAAATATGTACTGTTTTTTATTCAAATTAATGATTCAATATTGCTTAAACAGGCACATGCAGTTGAAACTTAAATGTTAAAACTATAAACATTAAAACATAAAAAAAGTAACATCACGCCTGTAATCCCCGAAGAGGTAGGCAGAGGAATGTAGAACACTCCCACGATTAAAATTTAAAACATCATATTAAACATTAAAATATCGATTTCAAAGATCGCTTGCTTTATTAAAATAAAGAATGTTATACATTTGCTTCTGTGATTAGCTGCTCTGTGGCTCATGGTGTTATAGATGGTGGATAGCGTCCGCCGATGGGGTCTCACCTCGTGCGATATGTAGCCCCATGGCGAGCACTGGAGCAGCTTGCGAGTCGCGGGCAGATGGGAAATCCACGTTACATGCATGTATCAAGTTTGCTTTTGTTCCATTTATGTCCTCGTTATACAGGGTTGTTTATGAGATAGGCGCTTAAGACTTTGTTATTCTAATACATTGAGAAATAATAAAATGTCTTAGACTCTGTCGTAGGTCGTAGAGCAGTAACATCCTAGTGACTTCGAATTCATTGTTCAACTCGGAGTAAAAGAACTCTTTATTTAAAAAATATATGAACCCGAATATTAAATATCAATGGTGAGAAATTTTCACAATGCTCTGTAATGCATATGAAGTCTAACAGCCCGCACACGGCCAGCGTGGTACACTGTGGCTTTAACCCGTCCCGCTCAGCGAGGAGACGTGTGTTCCACAGTGGAACGTGAAAATGGTGATGATGATGATGATATTACGTACAAAAAACCAAATCAATTACACTTTTATTCAACTTGTTCAGGCATTTCATGAAATTGAAAAATCGTATTAAGAAAAAGCAGGAATAATTTTTATTATATCAATACTCCGGGTCTCTTACGGGGTAGGCAAAGAGAACCGAGTGCCGTTCTTCTTCCACGTTCATCACTTGCTTCAAACAGAAAACTGGGAACATTGCGAAATACAACATTAGGCAAACGTAACATCACGTTCAACTTACATCGTTTTGTTTGCTGAATTTACATCAGCTTACATCCTTTTGTTCTGGTTTGAATGCAAGTAATTTTTTATACTAAGAATTATATCGCCACATACTTCGTTATGTCTACCATATAACTCATTATCATCCTGGGTTTCCTAAGCGTAAAATCCACCCTTGTTAACGTAGGTTTAGGTTAACAATATATTTAGGTACCTACTACATAAATAAATAAACAAAACACGGAATCAGCTAGATTCTCGGTCTTATATTAGGTTTCCTACGCAACTAAAGATATAATTTATGGATTAGGTCACATAGTCTGGACACCATATTGTTGAAATATTGGATCGCAGGGCGTGTTCCAAGTCACATTCCACGAGCAGAAGATCACCTATGCGATATTATTGCTATCGAAAATAATAATCAGGAAGTAGCGTGTCTTATGCAAGTTACAGTACCAGGGCCGGGTAATTGGTGTGTCGATAAGGCGTGGCTGTCGGAATGGTTAGTGCACGAGAATGCCGAGATACTCGCAGGTCACAGTGTCGCATAGTTGGAAATGCTACGGACGGCGTAACCACCGACCGACTGCACGGAATGTCTGAAGAATTTGAACTTACGTAAACGGACCAGATTTTGTATGTCGAGAGTTGTAACATTGTCAACGCAAAATTACACTCACTTGCAGATAAAATCTCGCTCAGTAGTTACCTTAATTACTTTTGGTGTAAATTCAAAATGTATCGTTTCATTCATTGTTTATCATTTAATTGTGAGCAAAATCGATAAAACAAGTTTCAATAAATTGAGCATTTACCGTGTTTTTGAATTTCGTTCTTCCTAGGTGCAAGTGACTGAAAGGTGATTCCTAGAAGTGGCAATAAGAGCGGGTTATATTGAATACAATTAATTTTTATCAATAACAACAACATTCTGCTAATGAACTGGCCCGTTGGCGCAGTGACCGGGGGTTGTGGGTTCGATTCTCACCCAGAATAAATATTTTTCTGATGAGGACAAGCATTTATTTATTAGGTATATAATGTAGGATATGTAGTTTATCAGCAGTCCGGTGACCATACCACAAGCTCTCTTCATGCTTAATTTGAGATCAGATGGCCGTACGCGGAGATATCCCGAAAAATTTAATAAGAAAAAGAATTAATTTTAAAGAAATACCTAATAAATCGCAGTAACCTAACCTAACCTAACAAAACAGGGTATTTAAGCTATAACTTAGCGGGAATTAGGGTATGAATCGGAAAAACTATGCAGTCAAGGCAAGCTTACGATAAGCACAGGAATGCTAGAATAGAAATACGAAAATGGGATTCAAAAACAGCTATGTTAAGCTTTCTTATGATATGGCTCACAAATATACATGAACGACTTGGATAGATCCATACTCACGCGGCTCAAGACATACACTCGTTACCTAAACCTATATCCAACTTCCTCAACCCAATGCGAAATGATCAGGGAATCACTAGCATGCAGACCACCTGGGTGATCGCTTGAAGTTGAAGCATCTAAGGTACGATCGAATATCATACAGAAGATATGCCAAGCGGTATAAGCGGAATATGAGGTTACGGGAGCGATTACTTCCGAGAAATTCTAATCAAGCCTCATACAATTTCGATGCCGTATTATGTTAGCGGCGATATAAATCATGCATTTTTTGTCGTGTGCATTTAATTATTATATTCCAATTAATTGGTTTTAACGATTTTTTTTTTGTATACCTAAAATCAACAAATGATAAACCTGATGTCTCACCACTCCGCTACCGTCCACTCTCACTTGCATAAAAATATTTTTTTAGCTTTCAGTTTCAGTTTTAATATACCATATAAATACATTCGCAAAAAATATAAATAATATGTGATTATTTAATCACGTCTAAAGTGCCAATCAAAGCTGTAAAATATTTCATACATATTTGATAGATATTCCGGTGTTGCACAGTTTAATAATACTCCATTGTAGTTTAACTTATACAGCCAATAATAATATAATAAAAGAACATGAGGACTTCATATTGGTCATAGTAGATATTTGAAACTGTTTGTATAAAACTACTCAATTGCCAAAGCCATAGTTTCATATAAACATACCGAAAACATTGAATCGTATTTTCTTGTCAATTTTCCTTAAACGTCCTTCCCGGTAACTAATCGCGCCAGTGTTGCTAGCACTATTAATCAAAATTCCGCGTTCCCGCGCTTAATTATTAGACACGAGTTTATTTAATTTATTTGAGCGTCCAATACGTTATGGGACGTCCCGAAATATACGTTCCACGCCCCGCCATTACGGGGGACGGGTCGCCGCTCGTATATCATCGGTAGGAAATTACAACAACACTTATTACGCGTTTAAACAAAAGCAGAGGTTGCATGGGCCGTGTTTAGAGGCGATTTTTAGTTTAAATTTAAATTAACTATTCCATGATGGGACGTGGGTATAACGTAACTGGTGAATCGTGGAAGTGTAGTACACTCCTCTGCCTACCTCTTCTGGGAAATACTGGCGTGATGTTACAATGTGTTGTGTTAAATTTAAATTAAATATTATTAATACATCATCACACCGGATGGCCGGGTCCCTTACGGGGTGGGCAGAGAACACCTAACACCAAACATCTATCCTCCCAGACCTGCCATGCCTCTTCTACATTTATCACTATTCATACATTTTTTAAATTAACTAGTAACTCAACTGCTTCGTTGGTCGTGTTCATTGTAAGTGCGACTGCCGATCGGGAGGTCCTGGATTCAATTCCTGGATCGGGCACTACTCAATTTTTCTAATTTAGATTTTCTAGTAGTGGCTCGGATTCTGGATATGTGCCCGGTGTATGGCAATAGGCTTACCACCTATTCCATAGTGGGACGTAAACAGAACTGGTGAAACGAGAGAGTATTCTACATTCTTCTGCCTACCTCTTCGGGGATTATAGGCGTGATGTCACGTAAGTTGTATCTACGTTTAATACGCGTTATGTTCCCAATGATTATTGCACCTAAAGATTTATGTTTCAATGTTAAAACTAGTTTTATTCGTCGTGTAGTATTGGATTTCGACTCCAATATTCCCAATGCCAATGTACGCGTTAGTCTCATAGACCTACATATTTCTGTGACCACTAAAATGAGGCTGTTTCTAGAATGTTCCAACAACAATATGTTAAAAGAAACCTCCTTTTTCAATAATAGGGTTGTATGTTTATTTGAAATTTATGACATGGCACAAAAACCCCCTGAATAGTTGACTTGCATGTGTGTCCATTTACGGTTAGTACCGCGTATTAACATGAATATAATAATATCAAACTTCCCATCCGAAACCACGTACACAACCGTACTAACTGACAATTAAATGCATAATCAGCTTTACCTATTTTTAAACAGAAATAGAAATAAAATGTTATCTAAAGTTCAACTTCGCATTTAAACCAAAACACAACACTCAGTCCAATAGACCAGCACATGTCCATACCGCCTACCCCAAAGCCCGAAACAACGCTCGACTACAAATCGTATAACAATCACCATTTTTCAATCGGTTTTTATCAGCCCACAATTAATAATTCGTAAAAATCATTAAGAAGCAGGACCAGGGAACAGACGTCGCCGTCTTTGTGGCATGTCGGGAGATGTGTAAAAAACGAAGGGGAGATAAAAAAAAAGAGACAAAAGGTATTAAAAGAAGCGGCGCAGTACCCCGCGGGGCGGAGGTACATCAGCCGTGTATACAAAACCAACACGGGATGTGTCGACAGGCCGTCCGCTGCGCCCGCGCATAGCCTCAATATCGATACGAATGCAAAAGAAAGGCGATTAATACCGCAACACGAATCGCTCGATCTGTCCCGGTAATGAGACGACGTCCGCGTCTCGGACCTTTAGCCGGGTAATTCTATTTTTGATAACGTACGCGTATGAAAGATGAGCGCTACTTAGTACGCATTTGGGAGTAATGTAACTATGTAAATATTCACTGAGTTATATAGTTAGGTTGACTGTTTAGTTTTTGCTGAGTAAGTTTAGCTGAGAACAGGTCGTGGTGATGCGTGTTAGTGTTGTGTCTAGTGGAGAGGCTTACAATGATGATGATGAATGTGAATACTAATTTAAAACGTATCCAATTGTTTATGTTTTGTGTTAACACATAAATTTATATTGCGTCTTTACTTGTACTTGATTAAATCAATAAAAAGCGTTACCTTTATTTTTCAAATTCATTTTCTTCACCGTTATCTGAAGTAAACTAACCTAACCATAAGAGAATAACATCTTCGAGAAGAGGTATTTTCGACTAGTAACGACAGAACAAAGGCACTAGAGAATAATAAAGACTATGTTTATGCCAACAGATAGCTGATATTATACTTATTTACTGATATTTCTTTGTTTTAAATATATTGGACCGGTGAAGAACTCCACGAAGTATTTTAATCGTTTAAGCATTCAGGCGCCACTAAGGTCGTCCTTTTACTTGTCTGTTTATTTGTGTCCAATAAAGGACGTAACATCACGCCTGTAATCCTCAAAGAGATGGGTAGAGGGGTGTAGTACACTCCCACATTTTACCAGTTATTTACGTACCCAATAAATAATATGTCATATTGTTATAATATTTAATGATAATAAGGAAAAAATGTCACATAAATATGAAGGCAACGTCGCTACGTGAACTATAAAACATTTTTTCTATATTCTATCTTCTATGTTCTTTGTATATTTTTCTATATAAAAGTCTGCCAAACCGCACTTGACTATGGCGGCAGAATAGTACCTTACCTAACCCTTCTTGATGTTGCTGGTGCGGAACGATTTATAACTCTAAGTTAAAGACATTGTTACTACACGAACTACGAGTATATAAGCACTTCACGTGAACATATTACAGTACTTAAATATTTTTGTTACATATCTCTAACATTCACTTTAACTTAACGTTGACTTTGTTTAATGGAAAATGAATTACTATATTATTATTATTATCGCTCGTTTTGGAATAATTAATATCATGCAAACAGTTTTTTTTTATCTCGATGTAAATTCATCGAAGTACGGTAATGAAAATATTTATGGCGTTAGAAAAAATATCGGTCACAAATATAGGAATTTATGACGCGTGATATTTTTTCTAAACACAATTATTAGCGTCAAATGTATGGTGTATTAGATCTGGCATTATAGGACTTCTGGGTTCGATTCTAGCAATAAAACAACTGTTTTAATGTTTGTAATGCTCTTTAAATAGTTATTACAATAACTTTATTTTATAATAACTTAGTCTTCAATTTATAATAACTAAGTCACACTAAACTTCAGAATATCTGTACTATTAAAATAACTTGAAAAACATTTAAAAGAGACATCGTGATATCGTCTTCGTAAGTTAGTTTATTTAAACTTGTAATAACAGTGTTCTGATAGGTTTAAAATATCGTAGCATCTAACGACAAGCCGACCGGCGCCATATCAAAGAAGTAAAGCCCGACAAGTGGAGACTGCACACCACCCGCGGGGGCGACCGTCCGTGGTGACAACCCCCGCGATCAGAGACCGGAGACCACGGAATCTCATTCAGAGTAATGGACCTTATAAATGTTCCGGTCCAGAACACATGCCAGTTATTAATTGAGGTTGTAAAATATGAGAGCAGGCTTAAAACAAAGGGACTTTATGATGTTTATGCTTTTTTAACATACGGTTCATAAAAAAACAATTTAAATGTAATCTTGTAGCCGATATAGGTGTATTATGTAGGTACGCGAAAGGCAAGAATATTGAAATTTAATGAAATTGAAATGTAATGTTAACATTTAATGCAATGTGCTCCGATTTAATTTTGAGTTTTGAATTAATTCATTAATACAAGAGACAACTGTTGTAAATATCATTATTGCAAACAAACTGGAACAAATCGGTAACTGTATTTATAGAAATGCTAATGACATAATCTTAATATAACAAAGTTTACACGAGATATTTAGCGTAACATTGTATAGATACAAGACGCCAAATACCAAATACATATCTATTACATAATTTATTTCCTTAAACACTAACAATTTATTTTAATATCACTTACACCGATCGTAATCTAACAAATCATATCATTTCAATTAACGTAAGGCAATTTAATGTAACTCCGTGTAACATTTCAAGCTCGCGTGATACATTTATTTGCCTACGCAGATTCATTTCTTACGAGAGCATTATAATAGCTTATACTGTGTCGTTTGCACGTCGTTAAGGTAATGTACGTTTAAATAGAGTGAAAGATTCGCGGGCTCGGACAAGGCGCGGTCTTAAGCCCCGCATGTCTCCTCCATAAAGCGAAGAACGTTCGATTTATGTTTGTTTGTCACGACACCGGCCAATTGGATGTCCCGATATTTTACCGTAACGTGACGACATTAATATAGAGCTGAGGGCCCGTGATGTAGAGCCTTTTAATAATCGATTCTTGGAACACGCTGTGACATTATTTCCGAACCTGAATTATTTAGTACGTGAATTTATTGTTTCACATCATAAATTTAATTGAATATGATCTGTATATATTTTATGCTTGATGCAACTATAAAACTGAGTAAGAGCCTTATAAGCTTGCGTATTTGAATAATATACACCGTAATGATTATACATAATTAAATAATTAAATATACCTAAGTTTATTTCAGACATTTATACATTTTATTACAGTTTATTTATACGAATAATTTATAGTAATCTAGCGATTTTATTATGTATTATAATTTATGTGTGTTTAAAAAAACAGATGAAAAAAATCTTTATTTTGCTTGTTAATAATGTCAATATTGTTTAAATTATGATAATGTTTAGTTATTTAAAGTAATTAAACAGATGAAAATGGAAAGTAGGTACTGGAACAGAAGATCCTTGTACCAAGTCTCGTTTTTCTGATTACTTTTAAGATTACAGTGTACAAAATAAATAAATAAAAAAAATAAAAAATAAAATGGAAGTCATGAGGTTCACGGGCTGGATTTGTAAATTGATCCGAGCGCAATTTCCTTAATGGCCCCACAAGCCGTGAAGAGAGAGAACGGTAACAGTAACAGTAGTTGTGGTACAACTAAATTGTGATGAATTGAAAATAGCTGAGGATAATTTATTATATAAAAATATATTTCAAAAAAAGTTAAAGCTTCATCATCATCATCAGCCTATCTCAGTCC
>DWDV01003158.1:0-10835 GCA_018245615.1 Mimoniades ocyalus | reverse complement strand
GGGACGCCGGCCTGGCGCCGCTCGCGCCGCCCTACCGCCGGTGCGCCGCCGCTGCCGCCTCGCTTTCACTTCATCCACACATACATCTTTTTATTAACTTTACATATTTGACGATTGCTTTATAAACAATTGATTCGAGCGGTTTGTATGCTGAACGATGTGAAATAAACCTTCGTAAGTGCAGGGATAACTATGCAGGGTAAACTGTGCAGGGTAAACTGTGCAGGGTAAACTATGCAGGGTAAACTGTGCAGGGTAAACTGTGCAGGGTAAAATGATGTGATAGAAAAGTGTTTTAATGTATCACTATTACATACACATCTTGCATTCGACCGTAGAGCTAATATGTTATATCATTCACAAGTAATATTGTAACATATAAAACATATTTTAGTGCATTTAAAAAACTTAACCGCACCAAAGTGAATGTATACATACATATTGTCACGTCTATTCCCCATCGGAGCGAGCTGCGATTGAGATTTTCCACTTGTCGCCACTGTTTTCCACTTCCTGGCAGACTTCCTTCGTCTCCTCTCCATTTATTTAAGTTGTCACACGTGCTCGAAGAAAAAGATACTGTCCAATGGCGACAGCGTAAATTGAGTCGTGACAAATAAACACATGTACGTTAGTTCGTAATAATATTTGTAATTATATTAATAATGTAGTATTTACTGACCTACTTAATATATTAAATACGTTTAAATATTAATAAAATGTTGTACAGGTACATTCAAAATACGACAGGCTGGTCAGCGGTGATAGAGTCCTGTGCACTGCTCAGCGAAGCGTTGGACCCTGCGAGGACACCTTACGTCCTCACTTCCTGTGTAAGCAATTAATTACATTTATAGGTATTTGAGTGAATATGGGACTATAATCTAAAGTTATCGAAACGTCCTGAGTTCGATCCCCTGGCCGGGTGTTGTTGGATTATTCTAACATGATATTTACAGTAGTGGCTCAGAGTTTTGGTTCGTGCCAGGTGTATGGCAATAGGCTCGCCCCTTATTCCATAGAGCAGTGCTTCTTTAACTTTTGGCGCCACGAACCCTTGTAAAAGTTTCCATATGACAGCAAGCCCCTTAAGCAATTAATTCCCCCCACCCAAATAAAATAATAAAATGGTCTGTTGAAGAAAATAAGGATTTTATTCCAATAAAAGGTACTCACTTTAGATTTCGACGTAATTTCGTTTGAAACTGAACTCTCAAGTAGACGCAATTTCAGTAGAAGTATTTAGTACAGGTTACAAACTGGATCATAACGTCGAATTACTTGCGATATTTTCTGCGCGATGACCCCGTTTGTAACACCCATTCATTTTTGAAACTTCTAGAAGCTGAAACTTGAAGCTTCTAGAAGGGATAGCAAACATTTTGTTTTTATTTTTCTGCCAAACAAAACTCGCTCACACATAAACTAATACAAATGAATCACAAACTAAGCGCGGGCCAGGCCACGTGCTGCGCGGTGCGGCGTTCGAAAGCGGGCGACGGATTGAGGCGCTCGCTGCCGTGTGTTCCGCGTGTGCTTGCTAGGCATCAAGTCACTATTACGTAAAACTTGCCGCGAACCCCCTATCGTCGAATGGCGAACCCCTAAGGCTTCGCGTACCACTTTGAGAAACCCTGCCATAGACGGGCGTAAATGTAACTGGTGAAACGTGGTAGTGTACTACACTCATCTGTCTAGCTCTTCGGGGATCACAGGCGTGATGTTAAGTAGTAATAAAGTATAGTTTTGTGTATCCATATCAGTTCATAGATTTTTATATTCATTTATTATTAAATAATGCTCATCATTTTAATACTGTTCCAATCCAATCCAATTTTAAGAGAGTGCCAGAGACAAAAAGATAAAGAGAAACCAACAAAAAGTTTAAAAAACATTGGTTTATAAAAATTCATTTGTCATTGTTTAATTTCCAGCTGACCCTAAGCTGCGTGTGCGCTCTGTTCGAGCGAGCAGTGATACTAGTGAACACACCCGACGCCACCGCCAACGAGCGCCAGTGGTATAAATTCTTAAAAACTCTAGCCAGAGCACTGAAGAACATTACATTGACTGTCGCGAAACCAGTCGAGCCGATACCGGAAGAGAAGCTGTTGCTGCACATAAAGCAACTGGAGTCCAGGTCCACCATAGAGATACTGCAGAGGGGCAAAGCCGCCGAGTTCGCGGACTTAACCAAATCGGACGTCTCCACGTACTTGGTCAAATATTTGTGTTGATGTACCGCGTACAGTACGGTGTGTGACCCGCGGCCACGCCCCCACAGAACGGTGGCCCCGCCCATTGACGAGTAGTGACGTCACTTGAAAGTATGATGTATATACAGATGAGATTAATGGACGCTAATTGTACAGGATCGTGTTGAGAAAAATCGCTTTAATGTACATGTTAATGACGATTGATTAGTTTTGGATTCCGACTGTTTTAGAATGTTGGTACGCCTGTATTGACAGGTGCTTGACATGTGACATTTTACCTTCCCGGTGACATGTGATGTAATTTTTACGATGTCATGACGTACGTGTGATGTAAATACGACAGACAAAATAGTATGTATGTATATATACAGGGTTAAGTAAAACCTTATAGATTAAATTTTATGTGGATTTTATCCAAAATCTAATCAGATTGGTCTTTCTTTTTTTGTTTACAATATTTGAGGGTACCCTGAAACTTGTAATTCAGTTTTGAATAGTCGAAGTTTGAATTAATTGCATTTTAAATGAGAGGGATAATCATATTTGGAAGTGTATTTACGAATCGTAAGTAAAGTCGTTTAAACTCATTCGTTTTTATCTGACCTACTTATATTTTAATATTAAAAAGTAGCGCAATAAGTAAAATTCTGATCTCAATATATTTCGAAGCCTACGCTCAAACTAAATACCGGTTATAACCAGTATTTGTTTAAGTTAACCCTGTATATGTAAATTTACCATCTATTAAGAACTCCGAGCCTCGGTTATCCCGTTTTAAGGGATAATACCCGTAAAGCTGTGGACAAAGTACACATTGCAATATTTTTAATTGAAGGAAACAAAGGGAAAAGATAAAGTAGTAGTAAGAGTTATTGCTGAATGTAGATATTATATATATACAAATATATATAGATATAGATGCAATTATATTTATATGCCGATGAGTAAATTATGTAAATTGTGTTATATGAAAGTTTTATGTATTGGGGAGAGTGGGGCAAAGCTTACATGTTATCATCAGCCTGTTTTAAGTCTACAGCTGGACACAGGCCTCCCCTGTGGCTGTTGTCGCCCATTATCCCCACGCTGGGCTTCACGCACCGCCTACGCCGCTGCCCGTCGGTAACTGACGATGTCAGTATATCCCAGTAAAGATTCGTAATACGGAATTCATATAATATAAAAGGTGATATGGAATGGCTTGAATGCAAATTTTTCACAATATTGTCAAGAACTAGGTACTGAAATTGTCAGTGATGGCCATTGTTGCCCATAGTTCCCGCAAGTCTTGCAGACCAGAGAACATCATCGAGTGTGTCGGGTACTGTTTTCGCTGTGGAACCTTTTTTGTAAAGGCTATTGTCACCTTGTAAATTGTAAGCTGCCCCCCCTTCCCCTTTCTTCCAATTGTGTTCATAGAAGCTCATTACAACGAAAGCCGAGTAAGTGACAGATTTGTACAACATTAATGTACAGTTCACTTTTGTATTTTTCTACTAGATATATTATTGATATTGCCGAATAATAAAATTAATAACATAGAATTTCGTTCCTTGCTTCATTAATGATGATAAAAAAGAGCATTCTTTCTTCAATGCATATTGTAGACAAATTGAGTAAAAATGTTTCCGTCTGCAGCTTGATTTTGTATACAGACGAATTTGTCAATTAGAAATATTATTAATTAGTTATCCACCTGCTATTTTGTCTACAGTTAATAATAATAAACCGAGTGGGGAATAATTTTAGGTGAGCTACAGCAATAAAATCTGCCTCGGAATAGTGAAATGCTTCATTTATTTCAGACGTGATGTATTTTGTTGTATAATTTTATTAAAAATTTCAACAGACGTTCAGATACAAATCTCACACGTACAATTGTTATAATATTTATTAAATATGTTTAAGATTAAATTCAGTAATGTCACTATTACTACTCCCGTGCGAATTTTCGTTGTTCGATAGTAGATGGCATTAGTGTCAATACCGAATCACGAAAATAAAGGTTTTGCACAGGCCACAAACTCCACCTCAGAACTTTATACATCTACCTAGAGATGTGGATCTGAGTGTCACTACAGTTTGTCACGCAAACGATATTTGAACCGAACTTTAGGTTTAATTAGCGATTATTGTAACACTATGCTCGCACTTGTAAATCGTCTCAATAAAGTAAGAAAGATTCAGTAGTGTAAAAAAAATCCTGCCATTAATGTGACAAAGCTTTTAAATTATCATAGCTTTGGAGGCAAAGCTATGATTCTCCGTGTATAGCATAAAAAGAAACAGGCTAAAAAGAGCGCAGTCTAAGACATCGTATAGGCAACTGCTATTGCTAATATACTAATATAAAAAAAACTTTTACAATTATTTTTAATGACCTATCATAGGCTTTTGTCTAGATGATTCACCCGTCATCACGTCACTCTAAATCCCATACTTTCCAAGCTATTTATATATTTATTCATAATGATATATTTACGTATACAATAAAGTTCTACATTATATAAGTATATTATATAGATTATATAGGTATATAAATGTCACTTATTCAGTTTTTATTGATGGTGTTTATTTAAAGATTTTGTTTACTGACATATACTCAGTCATATTGTACCAATGTTTAAAACGTATGTAGTATGCGATGCACGAAGGCATTGTGTCGAATGGAGAAGAACGATCGGATAACGTCGGCCTTCATCGGCAGTCATCGACATGTGTATGCCGTCATTATTCAACTGGCCTCCGACGAGGAACCGAACTTAGCCGATGTTAACCGAACGTCGTTTTAATATTTTTTATGTGTTATTTAATTGCTAAATACTTGCAAAATATGTGTACGTTTACTTTTTGCTTATATAAGCACGCACGCAATCTTTGACCTTTAAATTCATGCAGTTAAAGTTAATATTTCTTCGACACCGTTCCCAAAAAATATAAATACAATTTATAATAATGTTTTAGAATAATACGTAAAAAAAAACAGAGTCGAATTATAGAAAACTGTAAGACTCATTTAAAGTTAGATTCCCGGCAAAAAACTTATAAAAAAACGAAAAAGAGCAAAAAAAAATCGATTACGATAAGGATTCGAACCGGTTACCTCTAAATCTCTACCGACTGTGATAATTTGTAAAAAGGACGTGGTAATTAAGTGAGTTGGAAGTTGTCCAGCAGACGTGAGAGAATGGTTGAGGTAGGTTCAATGTACGTTCGTTTTAATTGAAGAAATGTTTTTGTGATTTTCTTATTAGACAGACAATACTATAGGATATGAGTACGGTCGGCAAAATAGTTTCTTTTTTTTTAATTTCGCTACTCACTTTGGCATCGATATCCAAATAAATTGTTCCGTCACACAAAAGTGATCCCATTTTACGAGACTGGTCCTTATTGTCGTACCAAGAAAAAAAATTGTGCAATTATATTATGTTCTATATACTGTATTTGTGCTGAAAAATTTATCATTTACGTAAGTCACAGAATGTATAATGTAAGACCCGAGTTGATTTACCATCCGTAGTCTTAGAAACATGTCGCAATTTATCTTTCCAATTGTGATAGTTGTACGTGAATATCTTCCGTCTGATATGGCCTTTACATCTTCCAACGGCTGCGTGTATGAGAGCTTTAATAAAACAATATTTCAACGTATCGAAGTTTAAATTACCAACTTGGTTAAGTTCTTTGTTTGAACCAATAGTTTTTTTTTTATTTCTACCTGTCAAGTAATGATTCTATGCCGCGATTGTATACGTATGTTTATAATAAAATATAGTCTTTATAGGTACACTGTACCGTCAGCAGTCGCGTGTGTCTCGGCCACTAACGGGACAATGTTTTTCTGCGCGCTTGAAATTTCTTAGCTGATTTAAGAAAATAATTTGTTCTCTACGATATTAATACATATTATGTTTGGTTCATGGTAGTAATTACATGGTGATTCCATAGTGAATGGAAACGCAAATGACGCTTCGCCCTTAACAAAATCAAAGCAAGACGTGTATGGATATATTTTTTGTATAATTATCTATATTTGTACAATGTGTATTTAATGTTATGTCTGTCGGAATTCGAAATTATGTACCGTTTATTTTGTGTTTTGCTCTATTTTAAGACATCGTGTATGTCTAAAGTGTCGAGCCTGCGGTGTCTCAGATGCTGTCCAAAAATTGGTATATGTGATGTAAGTCAAAGAACAACTGAGATGTCTACCTATTTGTATGTATCGTTCCCAAGTCTATATAGCTTACGGACTCTACATACTCATTAGTCTGTATATAGTCCATAGACTATATAGTCTAGAGTCTGTATGTAGTCTATAGTCTGTATATAGACTAGATGCTGTATATGGTCTATAGTCTGTATATAATCTATAATCTGTATATAGTCTATATATAGTCCGTGATCTCCATATATTCTATGGTCTCTATATAGTTAATGGTCTCATCACCTATAGTCTCCATTCGGTATATATCGTTTGTTTATGGTCGATGCTATATATAGTCTACGGTCGAATTAACGTCTACAAAACATGTCCCCGTACGTATCGACATTGACAGGACGCGCGCGTCAGTTGGCGAGTTTGTAATTCGAATAGGTCTTGACATCGAAGATTATGGTTTCAGGTGTGGATTCCTCCCTGCGTGATACCTAAGGTAAACGATATATGTGATCATAGGTAACCAACATATGTGTATGTGGGGCACAGTTGCTTCACACCGTGTCTTGAGGTCCCTAAAATATGACCCATATTAATGGATCTTAACGATTTCGATGAAACGTCATTCTGATATTAGTTTAAATTGAATGGCAATATTAATGAATGCTTTTATTATTTTAAGTCTAAACAATGGCAATACTTTATGCGTGTTGCCAGCTATCCCGTTAGCTATTGGTGCGGTCTGTTTAAATTGAATCTGTTTCGGTGGTCCAATACATGCGATACCATTTCAATTCCAATACTGTTCTGGATTCCCGAAACTATACTGACAGTATCTAGCCCATGACGGGTTTGGCTTACTTGACTTGACTTAATGTCTTGTGGCCCCTAGGTGGGGCAGAGGGCTTCCACAGTGCTCCACCATCGCGTTCTGTTTTGGGCAGTTCTGTTTGGCAGTTTGCTCTGCATTTTATTCCAGTGATTTGTAAATTTCCTTACTTTACTGTTTTGTATATGACAATATCATGGTTCTGTAATGACTTATAATGTAGACGACTTAATCCAATCAAACTTGCGCTTAACTACTGACTACTGAAATCAGTGACTGGTTCACTTTAAAGGGCCCATAATATCTTTACAACTTGTCACACTATTTATTTATTGAACAACGTGCTATCTGGCAACACTGATAAGGTGAAAAAAAGAAATATTTTAATTGTTCGTTTTTTTAACTGTACATAAACGTATTTAAGAATCATTGAAAAAATAAGGTTTATTGATGATAGTGGATTAGTAGTTTCATTTGTTAATTTGAATAAAATTAAATATACAAAAAAATATATGATTTCAATATAGGTATGTATTTAATATATAGTAGCGGGGGCTTACTTTAATAATTGAGAGGTACAATGAATTCGATATATGGAGATGAATATGTTTGAAATCCATAGACAATTCGTTGGTGTTTTTTCTTTTTTTTCCTTAACGTAAGTCACTCAGAGGATTGATTTTTCCGTGTTATGTTTCTATTAGAAATGACTGTGATTGGCAGATAATGAGTTTTTTCGTAACGTAATCTTTTTCTTCTTATGTTTATATATGTGTACACATATGTATATGTACATATTTCGTGTTCTTGTGATTATTCATTGTGATAAAAGAAAAAATCAGTCCTCGAAACACAAAGTCACATTACGACATATGTTTCACGTTATGTGAGTTTGTTGTAAGTAGTTTTTAATTATAACATGTAAAAATATAGTGAATGGAACATGCGTTTAATTTTATGTATGTATGTATGTACGTATGTATGTATGTGTATGTAAAATATAATTTCTTTTGTAAATGTGGGTAGGTGCAAAGCATACAACTTGAATGTGTTTGAATTTATCTTCGTTCTTGTCCCTATATTTTTTTATTTGATTTTTTTTGTTAATATAATACTATAATCGACTTAACTGTAATTCTGCCAGTATGCTTACATCTCAAATTTCTTCATAACTGTACAGAGAAGTCCCGGTCCTGAAATCCTCGGGGTTTTCTGGCGATGCATTAAAAAATTTAAATTTATCTATATTATATTTGCTTAACAATTGTGTATTGTCTTCACTTAAGTAATAAATATTAATCCAAGTATCCGAAATTAGTGTATCGTGAGGCTATTGAAGGAAATATCACAATTTTTGTCATTTTATGCTGGCATTTTTCGACTTCACTTCGAACGATTCGTTTTGCAAAAATAAAAAACCTTTCTATTTACAAACGTAACGTTTTGTATGCTATCTGTACTATCTATATGTCGCTTCAATAAAATTTTCAACTCATTCGTACTGCACATTGACGTATCTTGTTTTGTAAAGTATTTTATGCGCGTATTGCAAAAATTCATGTAAAATTAATGTTTCATAAACGGTAATGAAAAAGAGTTATCTATGGGTGGTTTTTTTAAACTTTTGAAGTGCAATGCGCGTAAGGATGCACTTTTAATTACTACGAGATTTACTGGTCCGAATATCCGAATGATGGAAGTATTAGCAGATTATTGGCGGTTTGCTACCCTGGTTCGCACCTAAGTGCCAGCGGGTATACTAGGAGGGGGTTTAGGATTTTTCATAACGGCTGTCTTTTGGGTCGCGATCGCCTTAACATTTATCACTGAGCCCTCTTACACTCCTAGTCAATGGTAGTTGCAATATTTTTTAGTTCTGTTTCGATTGGAATCGATATAAATAGTTAAATAAAAGTCTAAACGAGGAGATCGCTTGTAACAACACCTCGAATTAGATCCAGAGATCAATTATTTTTACCAATTAAACGTGATATAGTGTAATTTTTTTTATTTCATAACAAACGTTGAATTTTTCACCAATTTGTGACAATAATGAGGTCAAATCGTAAGACTCCACGTCATATGAAGAAAATATTTCCTTAAACGTGTTTGGGTGCGGTTTGTTTGGACATAATATATATTTAAAAAAAGGGATATATTAGCATTGTCGTTATAGTATTGTCGTTATAGGGATATATTAGCATATACGCGCATAAATGGTTACCGAACGATACAATATGTTGGTGGAATTCTATGAAGATTGTAAATTGCCGAATAAAGGATTGTGACGTGTATGCGGAGTTGCAAGTTTTGAAAAGTTGACACTTAAATACAATTTGTTATCACAATATTACTATTATTATTAATATTATTTTTTAAAGTATGTTTTGCTATAGTTGCGGCAGATATAGTTTTTTTTTACTACCTATTAATAGTTTTTAGTTTTTTTTAATCAGTAAATATTAAATGGAGTATTGTTTATAGTATTGGACTTTTTTTTACCCCGATATTAGATGATGTATCTTTGACTGAGTAAAAACAGCCAATGGAGGTTTTGTTGCCCAAGGTTATAATAGAGACTATCTAGAACCACACTGGGAAGCTACTCGTAAACTCGTCTGGTATCATGGTTGGGTTCCAGAAGATACCAATATTTGTGAGTTGAACTAACATTAGAGAGTCCTCTTAAAAACTGTCCAAGCGGCATGCAACTGGTTAAACTCCGCATTACATGGTAACAATGTAAGGATGCGATAAGCAAGTCGGTAAGTAGATGTAACATAGGTTAAATATCGAATTATCTTGCAACGATACCGACATCGTAATCTATTAGTACAGTGGCACTAAGCAATAAAACATTTTTTTTTAACTGATGGCATTCCTAATTTAGATCGATACATCAACGTCGATAGTAATATCGATACCAGTGAAAATGTTACAAATCGATTTTTCATGAATAACTGGACAGTTTGAGCTCTTGCAACATGTTGAAAACTGTTTCGACGAGCCTGTACTTCATGTTGAAGGTCGCCCTCCGCGCGTCCACCGACCCGTACGACATATTCATCGTGAACAGGTCAGGGTAGAACTGCAACGTTACCAATATGAATTATCATATTTATATGCCTGCCTCGTTGGTCGTGTCGGTTGCAAGTGCGACTGCCGATCGGGAGGTCCTGGGTTCAATTCCCGGGTTGGGCACTTAATAAATTTTTCTAAAATTAGATTTCCTAGTAGTGGCTCGGATATGTGTCCGGTGCATGGCAATAGGCTCGCCACCTATTCCATAGTGGGACGTAAACGTAACTGGTGAAACGTGCGAGTGTTCTACATTCCTCTGCCTACTTCTTCGGGGATTACAGGCGTGATGTTACGTTACGTTAACTTAAAAGAATACGAGTATGATTATTTCTTTTTTCAAGAGAATGTTGATTTAAAATAAATTTTGTATGTCATTTTAATACTTTTAAAATATGTATGATAATTGGTGTTATGTTAAACATTGATGTGCTTGAAATGTACAAAAGGAATCGAAAATTTCGTCACGGTATTTATAAGCAGAGTGGCGCAGTGGAAGCGTGCTGGGCCCATAACCCAGAGGTCCGTGGATCGAAACCACGCTCTGCTA
>DWDV01003157.1:0-10835 GCA_018245615.1 Mimoniades ocyalus | reverse complement strand
ATCGTAGGTCTAGAACAGATGTAGGTAGCGTACGTGGACTTACATAGTTACGAGTTCGCCGAAAATTTTATTGTTATATACCTCAAATAATTTTAATCGCCGTATCGTTGTAAGACGATTAAAACTGTAAAACAAATTTGTATTACTTGACACTATATGTTTAAAAGACATATATTTACGTTGGTTTATTATTTTGTATTGACTGCCACGTTTCGAATACCGGGTCGGGGACGATTAAATTTTTCTAAATACAATTTCTGGTTAAAATTTGAAATAGAGACTCGAAGTGTGGATATATACCCGGTGTATGACAATAGCTTCACCCCCTATTTCATAACAAGACGGAAACGTAACTGGTGAAGCGTGAAAGTGCACTATACTCCTATGCCAATCTATTCAGGCGTGATGTTACTTTTTTTGTTACGTATTATTTTATAACAAAAAATTCGTAAGGTCTCTATGATAACTTATTGTTGAAGATAAAATCTTAACTTCATCCTCTGTATCGTTAATATGTGAAATAAGTATTTAAAATTTCCCACATTAAAATAAATATTTATTACAATAAATATATACATTAAATGGTTTTCATCTGCAACCAACTTCGAGTTTTTCTTGAAGAGTAAGATGGTCGCTTATCATGTCCACGTGAATTAACAATCACGGATTCAGACGGATAAACAAATTGTTAAATTTACAACTGATTCACAGGAGAAAGAAGTGTTGTGGGAGTATATGCCCAGAGAACTGTACTTGTGTTCTGCCATCTATAATTACCATACAATAAAAACTTTTATCCGCGACCTTGAACGCGCAGACGTCGATGTAAGAATAAATTCCAATAAATATTTTTTCTTTTTGTTAACCTAAACCTACAACTAAAATTTCACGTGTCTTACAAACTGAGGAAGTTTCATATAAAGTTTCAACCCCATTTTACATTTGCGTAGTACATACCATTTACATGATACTACGTTAGACGTATGTAGACGCTACGCCGTAGCGGAGCGCCGTAGCCAATAGCGCTACGGCGTAAGCGCTATGTGCCTAGTCTGATTTGTGGTAACTTTCCCGTAACGCCTGCCCTAAAGTAGTGCGGGGATTATTTGACGAGACACTCTTGTTGAAGGTTTCGATTCACTTTAGATTTTGTAATTTATGTATGACTCTAAGTGTGTATATTCATTAGATTCAATCACACAAGCGGGTTATAAGTATGTTACACTATTTCACGTAACATTTAATACATTATCTGATAAATATTTTAATAAAAATAGATTAATATTCTGTTACACATGAAACAATTTAATAGAACTCCGTTAATGACAATTACATATTGCAGATAACAATGTATGAACATCAGTAGACAATTCAGAATATACGAGTATATACCGTCTATATATGTACATATGTACATCTATGCGTAATTGTCAGAGCTCTTGAGGTGTCCTTGGTGTAATAAAGGTAATAAACACTTTATTTTGTTCAATTGTTTGTAATGAAAAATGTCTACAATAGTTTTAAGCGCATATGTAGTAATGAATACAACATATGTATATCACGTCATCGTCAGCCATTAATACGCCAGGCTGATGATGACACGCTATATAGAGTGGTATTCTGCACTGAGTAAGGTTCAATTCCGTTTGCAGACGAACATTCAAGTCCGCTGCTACTCTAACAGTCATATCAAATGCGTCAGAGGCGTAGGCGCTCCGTGTCAAGCGTGATTTATGGTAACATTGTGTAGTCACCGCATTGTGGTCACTCGAGAATAGCTAGTGAAACAGGATATACTTCACGAAGGCTATGAGGGAATGTTTAATGATTTTATTGTAAAATTTAATTAAAAATAAATTACTCATGTTGAATCTGAACGTCTTGAACCGGTGTTCTTCATCCAGTGTTAAAAAAAATGCTACCTGATTCTGTTGATATTTATTTCTAGTTATGTACGTATGTATGGAAGATCATAGTCCTTTAATACAGACACATTAACCTAAAAGAGAGCTCTGGCCACTAACTTTAGTATATGTAACTATGTTTTGGATGAATAAATTATTATTATTATTAATAATCAAAATACTGTTATTATTATTAACATATCATCGTGCCAGTTCCCTTACGAGGTTTGCAGATAGCGCTGAGTGTCAATTATCTCTATTCTTACATAAATGATATAATTCTAGAACAAATTTATAACCACTTGCTTATTACTAAATATTGCAGTATATTGATATATTACTCTACACCTGTATCTTATTGACTGCCTCGTTGGTCTTACTGGTTGCAAGCGCGACTGCCGATTGAGAAGTCCTGGGCCTAAATCCTAGGTCGGGAACTACTGGATTTTTCTTATTTAGATTTTCTAATAGTGTTAATAAATTTGCCCACGCGGGCCTGTATCCAGCATTGGATTGAGACTGGTTTATAATGATTAATAAACATTCATAAAGTCTAATGCATTATTTATTTTATTTGTCGACGTATATCGTAGACGTAATCCTCGGTACATTTTAAAAACTTTTACAAAAGTCTATAATATGGTAATGAGTAGTTCTAGTCCTGTTTTTTCAAGTACATTAGTTAGACAACAAGTTTATTTGTTTTGAGATGAAACATCTCAGTTAACAATTGATTGGATAGCATCACCTACCACTACATAGACCTAGTGCGAAGCAAATTTTACTCGTTATAGCTTTCTGCATCGTTTGCCAAAGAAATTGACGAATCCGAGCGCGAGGGGCACAAAGCGTTGTGTGATTTCAGCGAAATAAAGGCCGGAAGGGCCAGCATTCGGCGGACAAAGAATGATTGCGCGCAGAAACGAACCGTTGCAACACTGCCATCTATGGACGGAAATGCACATCGCTTAGTCGGCGCTGATTGGAACGACACAAAATACCCATTCCTTGTTTTAGATGCCATATTGTTTCGACTTTTCAAGTCACATAAGCTATGACTGGTACTATTCGTTTTTATTCATTAAGAATTGAAACGAAAAACAAATATTTACGAAGAACATTATTAAATAAATATGAACAGTATTGAATATGCTGTAGGTGCAATTTTGTTTATAAATTATATGTTTATTATATCTTGCCGTCATTATAAAACAAACAATCGTCAACAGCAGATACAAATTCAATCACGATTAATTTCAACCACGACTATATGGTACCTAACATCATGGTTAACTTCATTGCAATACTCAGAGACTAGGTTTCCTTACATTTCATGTACCTCTCTATGGTATGACTTAGAGCCGATGTAAAACAGTTCACCAACAAACGCTTATTAATAGATATAGAAAGTAACGAATAAATCTACATAGATCGTAATTACTGTTGAAATTTTCACAATATTTCATAACCAAATAAGTTCACCGCGTGTTAGTTTCATACCTCCCTGATGTAGTTACTAAAATTATCGTAGAATGATAGGCCTATAACTCTATATAGACAATTAATGTAAGCAGTTCGCGGCGCTATCACCTATGGAGGTCGCCCACGGCGACTTTATTTAGCGTTTCGTCAACGCGCCACTGAACTCCCACGTATCACCGGTTACGTTTTCGTCAAACAATGGAATCGGTGGCGGGCCTATTGCCATACACTGGGCACAAAACCAGACTCTGAGCTACTACTACAAAATTTAAATTAGAAAAATTCAGTAGTGCCCGATCCAGGATTTGAACCCAGGATCACCGGATCGACACTCGTGCTTGCAACCAACACGACCAATGAGGCAGTTTATTAATTTATTTTATGTTTATATATTATACGTTTAGTACCTCAGTTTTTTATTGTTACCGCTCACCGCCAACTCCTCGCCATCATCAGAGGTTGACTAATCGAAAAAGCAACTAGGTATTAAATCCGCTTTTTGTACAATCTACGAGTACGAAGATTTTAAGTGTCAAAACAAAGCGTAAATAAAAAAATAAAGAACTTTTCAGCGTTTGTTTATGTTCATGATATATTTAATTAAACTATTATGAGTATTATTATTAAGCAAGTTGTTCTCTGCTATACCACTATATCTTATCAGCATTACGGCAAATACGGCCACCCGGAATTGAATCGTTTGTGAAATGATCGGCCCCATTCCAACTGTTATCATTATTACACGCTGCAGGTAATGTTACTGAACCAAACTATACTCGTACTTCGTATACCAACCTAATTAAAATAAAGCTTCACAAAGAGCTCAATGTTAAATTGATATTATAGTAATGTAATTAAACGGAAATTCGATGAAAAAGTTGTTTTGGTTTTTATCTGAAAACATCACTGCAATGACGTTTCGCACAAACCGATGGCGTCGATTTTATACGTACATATCTTTACGCAAGTCCCTCACGGGGTAAGCTGAGAGATAATATAATATAAACATTATTTTGCTTTTAATTTTATTTATGAGTTTTTAGTATACTTTGTATATTTATAGTCAATTTAAAATAACGATCTCGTTATGTTTAAAGAAAAGATATGGTCAAACATGAGAGCGTTTGACAGACATTCCGCTTGATCCGAGAAACGGTGGCAGCAGCACCTGCGGCAACTTCGGCCGCAATTTAATTAGTTATGGAAATGGAGCTTCGCCAGGCGACATGTAAATTGTTTTCCGAGTTGTTAGTTCACGTGCTCGTACTTACCTACGAGACACGTTACGGCTGCGGGTGGCTATTTTTATTTTGAACATATTAACTGTTTTCAATGTACTGAAATGGAGTACGGGGTTCTGATTATCTTTCTGAACAGGATATAGTACTAACGACCACAAAGTTTCCTGTAACAGATTATATAGGAAACCCAATAGTATAATCTAGCGCTATTTGTTATCTATGTGTACTATGAGATAACCTGCGATTCTATCAAGACCTGAGTGGCGCTGAAGTCACTTCAACGATACCAAACCAATGCAAACATCGGTCAAATCGATGATACATGAAGACGTCGAAGTCTATGTATAATTTGCTATAATGTCGGTTCAGTCACACGAGAGAAGCTCGAGCCCGATCTAGTTGCAGCCAAGCGTTAAATAATTACAACCGAGTACAATTACAGACGCATACGACTTGGGGCAATTCATATCGGTTAGCCTCATTACGAAAGACAGGTCAGGCGAAGAATTCAATTCGGCTATGCAGTGTTTAGGAAACTGCAGTATATTTTTCCCCAGCGCCAGTGTACTACGGTACCTGAAGTCAAAAGTATTAGCAATGTTTGTTATCAGGATTACACTCGACTCCGAGACGTAGTCCTATATAAACGGCCCTATTTGCGTGATACAAGTCTATTACCAAAATATGAAGAAAAATTTGCTCAATGTCACCTACACGATAAAATTCATGACAAAGAAGTCCGAAAATGATTAACGGTCATCGTATTTGATTCTCAAAAATGACAAACTGAAGGGACAATGGGTAGCCCAGGTTGTCCGTAGGAGTAACACCTGATCATGAATAAATATCGTGCAATAGGCTCTACGTCTCCAATACCTAAGCTCAGATCACTCTCCGACCAACTGGTACAATAATCTGACGAAGACAGCGGGCATCAGCCGTATTTAGACAGCCCAAGACTGGTTATAGTTACTCTGAATAGAAAAGGCTTACGACCAGAAAGAGAGGAGCTTGGAGACTACTTAATATGATAGAATACTAAGCCTGAAATAATCTATCTTATTGTCGATAAGAGCATAGTAATATTTGCAGTCAACAAAGATATCCTTTATTTAACATTAATAAAAAGTTTTTCATTGTCATACAAACATTTACTTTATTTGATTGCCTCGTTGGTCGTGTTGCTTGCAAGTGCGACTGTCGATCGAGAGGTTCTGGACTCAAATCCTGGGTGGGACACTATTGGACTTCTCTATGATTTTGTAGTTGTGGCTCGGCGTATGGATATGTACCCGGTGTAAGATAACAGCCTCACCAACCTACTCCATAATGGGACGTAAACGTAGGTGATGAAACGTGGGAGTGTTCTACATTCCTCAGCCTATCTCTTCGGCGATTACAGGCGTGATGTTAAGTTACAAACATTTCGCACTGATGACAAGTTTTCCAATTAATATTATATTCGACAGTGACTGTTTGCATCATGTTCGTTTTTACTAGCTCATAAGTATTTTATAAAGACAGGAAGAGCCCGCCCGGGAGCGACATAAATAAAAATAACAGAATCGCCGATCGAAACAAACGACTGCTTCAGCATGTATATTTTTTTGGACAAGTGTACAGACCTGCGGCCCTCAGTAGCGTGGACAGCATTTGCATAACAAATTGTATGAGCCCGCGCGCTCGTCCCGGCTGATTTTTGTAAATACAAGTTAGGGATGTTACTCAGTTAGTCGTGTTTGTCGAGTCACCACTGGGAGTTCTCATGCTTTATTTATGTAACTTTTGTCTTCATATTATTATGGAGTTATTTAAAGCGCACGCAGCCTTGATTACTTGCTAGTTTTAGATAAAAATTATTGATAAAGTTAAGTAACACCGTGTATGATCATTGCCATAAAATTTAACGATGTGACTATAATACCTACTCATGTCTAAGTCCGTGTTTAAAACTTTTGAAGGGTTATTATCGTTTGATAACAGGAAAGCCTTCATTAATTTAAGATACAAATTCGTTAGCAACATTTAATTTTTAGCTACGAGAATGGCATGTGCGTAAACATTTTGGCTGGTCTTGACTTCTATTTTGGCTAGTTTCATTCAATTTTGTAAACACAGCTTACGGATGTATCTCAGTGCACGAAAGTGTTCCAAATGTAAAACACCCAGCATTTGTGGAGTCGCCGCTGGGAATACTCGAGGTCTATTCGCATCACTGTTTATTCTAATGCCCTCAACTGGTTGACTTATCACATGACAGAGGGGGTATAACGGACGAGGTGCATACATATTATTTTATGTTTACACCTTGAAGCTCTTTGACCATGATTGATTTAAACTAAATTATAAAAGTTGATATTGTTTATGAATTTAATATATCGTAAAACCTACATTACATTCCATTTACTTGTGTGCATAGCACAGTAAAAATTTATAAAAAATCTTGATAACCTTTATCATTACGTAGTGTTAGTATTTAGTATGTAGTTACGCCTCGGCTCTCAGAATCACGGCTCTGTAACAAGAGATATAATATGAAAGTCCGTTTCATACTCGTGTCATGTACAACAAAACTTAAAAATAAATTGATCTACCTACACGAGTGCTATATAAACCAGAGACCACGTAAACTATGAATTCAGCGACAATTTACACTGCGAGCACAGCGCACCAGTTCCATTTCCATAGTTAATTAGATTGCGGTCGAAGTTTCCGTGCAGGTGCTGTCCAAAGCCACTGCCAGAGTCGCCAGGTGTTAGTATCACACGTTGGCAACATATAACAGTCACAATTAGAAGATTTTACCGGTACTGATCAAACTCCCGTCGTCTATATGTATTTGTGATCACGTATAAAAATTATTGTTATTGTAATTTTTTTTTCATCTTTACCTCATTTTCAAATTATTTTTAGTTTGGTAGCAACGATCGTTTTTAATTTAGTATCAATTTCGTTATCACTACTAATTTAGAGCCAATAATAATGGTGTTTGAGATTTTTTTGTTAATCGTACCCTTGAATGCATTTTATATTACCATCAATAAATAATACACACAAAAATATATACAAATCTTCACGCCGGGTCCCTCATGGGCTAGGCAGAGAGCACTGAGTGCCATATATCAATATCATTAAACACCTGTCGCGCGTCTTCTACTTTATAATAATAATACATTTTTTATAAAAGACACCAAAATTTCCAAATTTGATATCTAAATGCACCGAATGATAACACAAACACAGCCATAAACCTTTATGCAGGTGAGTCCAAGTTTGTAGGCAACTGCGACTCTCTAACGCAATTATAAACTGCAGTCAAGTCGACCGTCACAAGATTTGCAGTCTAATTCTGTTAGCGCTGTTATCCAAGACCACGCTAGTGTTGGCTGTTAACAGCACATTATGTTAGATGCGTAGAACTAGTCCTCGTAAGTTTCCCTAACTGGCATATATGTCACCACAAATTGTTCGTTACGATAAATAATGAACAACAATATGTACCATAGAATAGGAGAAATATTGACAAATATTAACAGGATCCATAGTCGCATTAACGCATCCCTGTTTCTAAAGCATATGTTCCTGCAATCACCTAATCCAAGAATGCTAATATCATATATGTATTTCATTCCTGCAAGCTCCAGTCGTAGTCACTTTACTTTAAAAATTGAAGACATAGATAGCATTACTACGTTTGAAACTGTTAAAATGACTTGTAGATGATTATGCTATAGGTACATGTAAATGTAGGTATCATGACATGAATGCACGGCTGCGAAACCTTTTCGAGTCCCACTGCTGGGCAAAGATCTCACCCACAATTGTGTGTAGCCTAAAGCATGCTTTATATAAGAAAACTTTGAACGAAGATAAGAAGTAGATCCCATTTCATATCGCTTATCGCAAAGAGGAGCCATTGTGAAAACTTTTCTGTTTATACAAATGCGATCCCACGACGTTAGCTATTTACATTTTAGAAAAAGTTATAAGTTGAAAGTCTCATGCACAAGAGTAATAGAAACTTATAAAGAAACAAATTCAAAATATTTGAAATTAGTGCAATCGCAGTAATTCGGTGTCACAATTTTATAATTGTCATACCGAGTTAATAACAGTACGAGTAGATCCTTATGTAGCGCTAGACTTCTCGGAACTAAAATCATGAAATTATGAACACGTAATCCAGTCTTAGTGACAAACTAATCGGCCGCTCACTAATAATAAATAGTAAAACTGTGGACGCCACATAAAAATAAAGTTAGTTGAACAAAAAACGTTACATTTTGTAATACTTCTTCCAGTAGACCTGTGGCTGAATAATATAAACGAATTAAGTTATTACAGCTACAAGTACACCTAATCAATTATAATAAAAATTCATTAATAATAATATATATTCATTATAGATACATCAGGCAGTGCTGTTTGGAACAGCCACATGAGTTACAAGTCTCTTGTATTATATAAAGGTAACGATGAATGATATAATATGTAGAATGTCAATTTTGTTTTGGCTTTTTATTTCTCTATCAGCAATTTACATAACTGTAAAAAAACGTAATATGCCTATCTGGCGAGCATACTATACGGTTGCAGTGTTACAACCATGGAAGTGGCTTACTTATTATAGCTGTACCTAGTTCCCATTACGTTTGGCACGAATGTACTCCTATAAGTGTCGTCTGCTAGATCGAGGCAGGTAACCTATTGTGATACGTTCACATCACGTCCTTGCAATAATCACGCCTCATGAGCATTAGGACGCCGGCGGCGATCCCTGTGATATTGAATTGTCCTCGCGCTCCTCTGTACCGCTGCAGGTAAGCTCGTCCAGTGTTATCCACTTAATGCCACTTGTAATAACTAATATGTTCACCTGAAAATGAGTTAATTTCGAATCTAGATTAAAAAGCTGTAATGACGAGGAGCTATATTTATAAAAAGTATCTCGCAGCGCGTTACTTACATAGCAAGTTCTGGCTACGGAACACAAGAGGAACATAAAATATTATTGAAAGTTTTTTACCATTTCAACAATACTTACCTTCAGGCCGCTATGAAAACAATCACTTAGTTTCTGAAAAGGTAAATGGAGCTCATGACTTCACAACACTACATACGAGTATATCTCTGAATCTACGAGAATAATATATGTTTTGGAAGTTGATTTCTCCCGTTGAAAGGATAGGTAGCCTTATCTATCAGTCATCATCATCATCATCAGGCCTCCACTGCAAAGCGTAGACTGAGTATGCCGGTTGGGGATCGCAGGATGCCTATGCTGATATCTGCAGGCAGCCTGGGCATTTAGCTGTGCCTAGGCAGACTGCGCCATACCGCGATCTGCCAGCGCCAGGTTTTATTATTATGGTTTATTAGCACTGCGGCAATCTACTCGGAATCGAATCGCTCCTGCGCTCACTCCTCTTTTATTGATATTGCAAGCAAATCTGCCGAGTGCTAACTATTCACGGTTAATTGCATCAACTCGATTTTAACGTAAAAATCCTCATATATTACACTGTAATTGAATACTAAAATATTCTATAGAGCTTTTTATTTACTGTCAACAACAACATTTAATTTGTTTGGCCAGTGATACTAAAGTTTTCACACGACTATCAGCCGTGAAATCCATCGTTCTGTACGGAACACATTGTTATTTAAATTTCCTAATCTACATGTATATTGTTAAAGGTACCCTTTTAGCGTTAGCGTTAGTTTTTCAACCGTTTTTAATTGAAAGCGTATTTTTAATTCAACTTTTATTTTAAAACTTCACTTATTATTCGTTCTCGCCAATAATTTCACGTCATCAGCATTAAGGCGACGGCGGCAATCCTTGTGGGATTGGATCGCAGCCGCGCCGGTCTGTAACTGCTATTGCAGATATATCCACTGAGTACTAGCACCGTAAAAAAACTAACTAGACGTTCCATGTGAAAGGAAATTTTGTAATGGAACACTATTAACTTACACGTCCCATTCAACGCTCAAATCAACCGTATTTAAAACCGACTGTCTTTCATAACTTCTAAGATTAAGTAACGTAGTAACAAAAATGACATGACAATTTAATATTTTTTTTAATATCTCGGGACATCTCCACATACGGCCATCTGATCCCAAACTAAGCGTCAAGAGAGCTTATGGTATGGTAACCAGATGGCTGATAAACTACATATATACATGTAAATATATACTTAAA
>DWDV01003156.1:0-10837 GCA_018245615.1 Mimoniades ocyalus | reverse complement strand
TCCATAGTGGGACGTAAACGTAACCGGTGAAACGTGGGAGTGTTCTGCATTCCTCTGCCTACCTCTTCAGGGATTAGAGGCGTGAAGTTACGTTTTTGATATTGTGTAAAATTTTAAGGATCTTTAAATTTTATCCTATTAAAATAAGAAACAGATGATCTAATTGCAAGATTGATTTTATTTAATGCAATATTATGTTACTGACGTCCGGTGAAAGGCGGTAGTGCTGCCATATAGGCGATAACATTGTCAACTATATAGACCAAGGTACTGTTATTCGTTGTGTAAGAATACTGAGCCTCAGCCGACATTAAATAACCTTCATGTGAGTATGTTGATGCTATATAAACCAAGCATCACATAATATGCGGCTCAGGTCCAAAGAGATCCTTGGCTATCACACCAGATACGCGCTTATACTTCCATAAACATATTCAGACAATAAAAACAGGAACAGGAAGAAACAAACCCTCTAATGCGCAGAGTGAACGGGCCACGCTGACCCTGCGCAATGTAGATCTCCATCGGGACCTCCCCTTAAAGAAAATAGTCCGTTTCATGGAGAAGCATGTCAAGAACTACTTCGACAAGGCTGGCTCCAACTCTAATATACTCATAAGACATACAGTATATTACTCCCACAGGTTACCACTCCCTTCAAGAAGCTGAGACACGTGATAGATGAACCTGACGAAAACACTAGCAATTTGGCCTCCATTGGAGAATTGATCATCCTCCCAGTCACTACACAACAACAACGTTTAATATATGCCCCGTTCCCGGCGAACACATCGCGTTTCACACGGCAGACGTTCAGAGTGCCCGCACTAATCATCGTTTCAGTCTGTTGCCTTTCGAAAAGCACACACCCTGCGAATTGATGCCCAGGTCCGATTCTCACAGGAGCCCCACAGGTCAGTTGCACAGTCCCTCCCTTTCTTTCGCCGGATAGAGTCGGAGGTTTAGTCTGATGCTGAACCTCATTCTCACCGTTCAGCGCTCCTACTCTCCCATTATTCCAGCCGAAGCCAATTGGCCTCGCCACGAAATCAGGTGAAGCTGTGAAGGCTATTAAGATCAACAGAATAATAACAATAAAAAAAATATGTGGCATGTTTACGTCCACATAGTATGCCATGCGGGCCAAGTGGTCAAGTGGGCCAAGTTATGGAAGGGGCGTCACGCCCATTACTTATGTGACGAAAATTTAAAAATATGGCTTATATATTGTAATCTCCATATCTTCCAAGTGGAGATAAAGAAAAAGCCTAAGGATGTCAGTTCATATTATTAACAGTCTTAATGTTGTGAATAAATAATCACGTATTAGTTATTATTAAATACAAGAAGGGGTACTTCTGATTTGATATACGAGTACATACATAGGTATTAGCAAAATCCTGTATAAATATACTATTTATTATTAATTTTTCTCCATGTTGAATATACTACAATTTCATTACATGTATTTATATCAAAAAGGCACAATTACAAAAAAATAAGTTACTATATAAAATATTGCATTTTAGTAAATAATTAAACGTTTATAAATCTTCTGTTGGGGGTGGCGGAGTCGAAGTATTCCCATTGTTCAGTTCTGCCGCGGAATGTATTGGCGATAAATAGTCCCATGGAGTCATATCCGAAAAGTCCTCTTCGTGAGTGGGTGCTAATAAAAAAAACATTGACTAGTAGATATTTACGTGTATAAAATACTAGCTGACCCGCAAAACTTCGTACCGCCTAACATTTAATGGACAGTTCATTATAGTAGTTTTATATATAATATAGAATTCTCTCATATTCAACTAAAAATAAATAATAAGTAATATCAAAATTAATATAAAAAACATTTGAAATTGAAACACAGCGCTATCTATTGAATACTTATTTAACCTATAAATAAGATATTTTGAGGTAAATCGTGTAATTCTCATCGCCATCTATTGAAAATTTAAAAGTGAATTCAACCCTTTATCTTTAGAAAAACTATAATAGATATAATAACTATAGTCGAGATTTAAAACTATTGTCTCTTAAGCTGGACCAAACAACACGTAGCTACAATATTTCACTGAAATCGGTTCAGTGGTTTCGGAGATTAGCATGCACGAAAATTGTGACACGAGGTTTTTATAAATAAAGATATCTAAAGACTGCTAGAAACGTCAAAATTCTACCTGGATCCCCTTCTGACGGTTGTGGAGTATTTACGAGCATGTCATTTACATTGCATGGTAAGCAAGGCTTTTTTGCGGCCTTAATATCATCCATCATGTACACCTGAAAAAGAATCTGGTGTCATTTCAATTAATACTTTTATTTTCGTGGCCAATTTGGCTGACTAGTACGAATGTAATTATAGGCATCACTGAAAAAATTATAACTAAATGCTCATTTTTCGGTTTTTACTTTTAGTTTTTGTACATATTAAAGTAAATGATTCGACATCACTCGAATGTTTCATTGGAACAATAAAAACATATATTATTTACTGAAAGGATTGTTAATTTGTCAGTCTGCAGATTATTTACGAAGTTTGTATAGTATACCTTGATAAATATGACAAAACATTTTTTTGTTAATAACACACTGCGCTGTATAACACCGGAAGCATACCTATATGTATAAAAATATTGTACATAACATCACGCCTATAATACCCAAAGAATTAGACAGAGGGGTGTTCCACTAATTACATTTCCGTCCCACTGTACAATAGCGGGTGAGCCATGTTTAAACATATGTATCATAATATCATACCTTGCCATCAGAGCCAATTCCCGTAGTGCCTGGTTGCAATATTGGGCTTATTATTATTCCCACAGGAGTACGAGACTTCTTGTCCGTCACCACCGTGTGCGATCCTCCGCAATATCTTTGACATAAATGTGATCTGAAAAATGAAGCAATAACAATAAATAAGTAAATCCAGGTAAATGTTAATATTTCACATTAGAACAGAAAGCCAATTGCCTTGGATCTCTTGGGTGTGGTATTGGGAGCCCAGGATAGCAAATCCCACGATCCCCATCTTCAGCTGGCTTAGTAGAATCCTCTGCGCCAATAGTTGGTGGTCGAGTAGAAGGTTTTGGGAATGCCGGAAATTGGGGTATCCTATCAGGTTCATCTAAGTCCATATGTGCCGGCGAAGCACAAGACAGACATGCGGCATCTCTAAACAGTTTCCTTGTGATGGCGGCGGTACGTGGCTCGCCAACAATATCTAACATTGCCTGGGTCCTACTGCGTATCATTTGTAAGTTTTTATTAATATCGTCTCGTAATGCTACTAATTGGACCCAATCAGCTTTGTCATTTAGTTCTTTCAATAGATCGTCGATAGCTTTCTGAAAAGTGATTAAATAAAACCATCGCAGTTTTATTCCTTTAATTTTAAAATTCTTTCACAACTAACTCTAAGTTCTATTCTACGATGTTTAGTTTATCCCTCGCCTTAATACCTACTTACATGGGCGCCGGCAGCGGGGTGCAAGGGGGTGCGATTGCATATATATATATATATATATACATGAATGTAATGCATTAGAAAAGTACTAAATATTCGCAACTCTGTTATCTACATGCTATACATGTATAGTTCTATGTTTTATATTGGTTAACTCCCTGAAAATAATTTTGGCGGCACCCATGCCTACTTCATTGAACTTGAGTTATGTCAAGAGTCTAGTGACTAAGAATTCAGCATCTGAATTCGAGGGTCCTTCACATCTGAGAGTTCTTCGTCATGTTACCTAAGGGGTGTGATGTTTACTAATTCGCATTTTACCAGCGTGGCAGACTATGATATATGAATTTACATTCTTCTTCAACTCGGGTCTAATATACGAATGATAAAAGAGTTGATAATATTGTTGACTGTTGACTTTGAAGGTCACAAATTAGGTGACGTTTTATAGTGAATCATCATACAATGTAATAAACAATCGCTGTTTTCCAGAAATAAAAATGTAATAAATTATTCATGACTAGCGTAATCAATCATATTCATGTACCTGCCAAATTATTTCTTGGTTATTGAATTTATCGTAAGCAGCACCAATTCTTTTCTCAAAATCACCTCTAACGGCGTGAAATTGTTGGAGTGATACTAATCCATTCAAATCACTAATACCAGCTTTATCACGAAGAGCATCTGTGACCTCATCTCGATCAGATTTAGATTCACGAAGCAACTCAATTTGCTGCCATAATGCCTGAGAGAAGAAAGCTTAATGTAATATACTACTTTATTTCATAAAATTTACAAATGCAAGCTACAAAGTATACTTGAAGGTCTAGTGATAATCCTCTTTGGCTTTCTTTAAGCTCATTTTGCAGAACATTAGCATTCTCAAAATCAGTTTGGAGGTTTGTAAAGTGGGTGTTTAATTCGGCTGCAGCTGTAAAATACGTAATTAATATCATTTTATATATTCTGTTACACGAATTATAGATTATGTATCATCATATCCTGTATGAAATGTAACATTAGACACGTCTGTAATCCCCGAAGGGTAGACAGAAAAATGTAGTACACTCTCATGTTTTATCAGTTATGTTTACGGCGCACTATGTAATAGATAGTGAGTCTATTTCCATACACCGGGTACATTTCCAGACTCTGAGCCACTATCAGAAAATCCAATAGTGTCCGACCTGGGATTTGAACCCAGGACCTCTAGATAGGCAGTCGCGCTTGCATTCAATACGACCAACGAGGCAGTCATGGCAGGCAGCAAGCATATTCTGTATAAAGTGAGTGATAACTGTAGAGGAAACATGTCGCGATTGTAAGGATAGAGTTACATACATATAACGCAGCCGATGTACTTTGCCTGTTCCGTAAGGAAAGTGTATGATGAATGAAAAGCATTATAAGTATTTTCGTCATAATTTGTTTCATTTGCAAATTACCCTCAGTATCACCACCAGTATTTGCTAATGCTTCTGCCATGGCCTCCAAGCCTGTTTCTAAATCATGTTGCATTTGTGTTAGTTGCTCCTGATAGTTCGTCATCTGAAAAATTATATTTATTATGGTTTAGCTAGTATTTCTTTATATCTCAATTAAACTAGAAATGTATTCTATTACCTGTGATGATAAACTAGCGTCTAAAACATTAATTTGTTCAGAGTATTCTGATACTAGTAACTCCAAGTCATTCATGCGGCTGCCTAAATTTAAAGACGACTCCAATTTCTTCTCTGCACATCAAATATAGATCATTAATTTTAGTAATTCATAAAAGTATCGTATCACTACAGAAGTACCTAAAGCCTACCTACCCAGTCTAGTAGCTATTTTTATAGCATTTGCAGCATTGTCATTACTTTTAGCTGTAATGCCGGTCACTGTGTTCAGAATTCCAGCAGCTACTGCCGCAATAGCTTGGCTGCGAAAAGTACATTATTTCGATTAAAAAGTAGGTAATGTAAATAATATCCAAGTAGGCTTGAAGCAGTGATAGCCTAGTGGTTTAAAATTCAGCCTCTCATTCTGAGGGCCTGAGTTCAAATCCTAACGCGCACCTCTTTAAAATATATCTGATATCATTACTATTATTTCATTTCTTACTCTAAGTCATCATATGTAATCCATTCTACTGGAACAACAAGTTTTTCTTCCTCGGCTGCTGGTATAGCTGATAGCGTCGGCTGAGTGTCAATTTTCGAAGGTTGCCCAGATGGCACTGACTCTTCTAATACTTGCTGTGCCAACGTGGACTCTTCTGATAGTGGCTTGGCCGACGTGGATATTGTAGACTGTTTGGATGCCTTAGCGGCTATCGATTTCCTCGAAGTACGTGATGCAGTTGGTGTGGAGGTCTTAGTAGCTTTATGTGCAATAATTCTATCGAGTTCGCCGTTAGACTAGACAGTATTTATTATTAAAGTATTATACACTATCTGTATCAATGTGTGTCAGTATTTTAGAAAATCGTTCATTAAAACAGGTGACATTTTAACATTAACATTAAATTTAAAAGGAAATTCTCCCTAAAATGCTAAATTTTCTATTGATTTGTAACTAATAATATGTTTACCTTAAGATATATTTCCGTACCGGTCTTGACTGCGAGATTTGTAACTAATTCTAACATTTGCTTTAAGGTTTTTTCGGCAGCATCAAGTCGAGCAGAAAGTTGTAGAGCGGCCATGGCGTCAGTTAAAGATGCTCCCCTACGAAGATCTTGCATAAGCTGTGCATTATCTGGAAAATCTGGCTTGGGGGCTGAAGCAAAACGGCTTTGAAGTTCTCGTACAACATCAGCTAAGGCTTCGAATTGACTTCGTGTAACGATACTTAATTGAGGCATACGTGTATCTGATTCAATAATTAAAATTGTTAATTATTATCTTCTAGGAGAAATTATTTTATAGGTACGATATATAATTTATAAAGATAAATATTACCAAATGTAGATCTTGATTCTTCTACTGGAATTCTTTCCACTATTAAAAACAAAAACAATATTACAATTCTATTTCTGACTAACAGAATGTCGCATTTATTATTTTCACTTACCAATCAAAAGCTTCTCATATTGTTCTTCTTCTGCAATAATTTGTATAATTGAATTATTATTTGTAATAAGTAATGCTCTAATAAATTATGTAATGAGTATTAATTTCACTATTCTCTTACCAATTGAATCCAAAGATGCTATAGGAGTCGGTAGCTTTTCGGGTACGTCACGAGAGTCCGCTCTCTAAAATTAAACTGATATCAAATTATCTTTCCATAACTCTTTTAAAACCTTACCTCTCATCCTAAACGTATATTATTCCATCCTTTGTTACGTGCAAAGTATGTGTTTCAGAGACATATGACTTTTTAATATAATTGAAACAAAAAAAAAACAAATATCTGCCAGGAGCTGAAAAAAAAACCTAAAAAAATTAACATCAACAATATTCCTAAGCATATCAATTGCACCTGATGAATGATACGAAGTTCTTTTTCTCTTTGCTCTTCAATCTGCTCCAAAAGAATTTGCATATCCTGTGAGGTAAATTTATAAATTCCATTATTTAATAATAGTAAAACTTTTGAATAACAGCGACAAAATTAAAATAAGTTTTTAGTTAATTTTAATGTGTATAATTGCCAGTTGCTTATATTACCTTCCGTTTATGTCCGTCGCTAGATGTTTTATCTGACGTATCTTTGGAAGAAGTAGATTTTTTGCTTGAACTTGTAGTTTTATCCGTCAAATAATTGTCTGTAGAGGACTTAGTTTTGTCCGAAGACGTTTTATAAGAAGAAGACTTTGTTGTAGACGACTTTTCAAGGGTCGACTGTTCAGTTGATTTTGACGACGTCTTCTCCGAAGATGTTTTATAAGAAGTAGACTTTGAAGTAGACGATTTTTCAAGGGTCGACTGTTCAGTTGATTTTGACGACGTCTTCTCCGAAGATTTATCTAACGCAGGTTTTTCTACTGCTAATGGTTTTAATTTGCTACTTTTAACTGCTATCTTTCCTAAAAATATTTGTCGAAAACTATATTATTGCAGCAAATATTGTTTTTCATATTGTCGTATAAATATACAGTCAAAAATGTCTGTACTGCAAGTGTAAAAGTTTTAGCTAAACGCTGGACGTTTCATTAAATTACATGAAAGCTTATGTTATATTCACGCTTGAAGTGGGATTGTATTCGTTAATTAGGTATACTATAATGGTGTAAGCAATTACGAGTTCACTATAAATTTATGTATTTTAAGACAAATTTTATATTTCCAATTTGATACCATCATGTGCGTTTTCCCCTGCGCTACCAGTTGACTCGGCTTTCTTTGTTCTTCTCTTTTGTTTTGGAACAGTCGCACGGATTTTTAATTCGGTTACAGATAAGTTAGTTCTCGGCTGACTTCTCTCTATTTCGATTTCTACTTTAACTCTCCTCTCTAAGATTCTTAGTTGTCTCGCAAGAAGATATAAAACCGCTTGGATAAGTTTAAAATTGACAATATTTGCCTGCAATATTGGATTCATAATATACAGACAACTTTGTTACGTAGTTTGAAGTGTACATGTGAATTGTTACTTAATGGTATGTATTTGAAGGAATTAGATGAAAAATATTGATAAAAAATACTTACGTCGGCTTCACCAAATGCATTATCTATCATTTCTGCAATACTCATCAAACTCGCATTCGACATCGTTTATAATAATAATAAACTGTTAAAATGTGGTAAGAAAATCGTATGCCTTTTTTATTTATAAAATAATTACTAACTGTGATTGACAGTCAGTCTAGATGGTCTCTGTCAAACTTATATTAATTTACTTTTTATCTATAACAGGAATATACAATGTCGTCAGACTCAATAGGTTACATTTATTATTCAATGTTAAAAACATTTAGTTTTTAAATATTGTTTTTTAACCGTGATGGGCAGAAAGAAGTACGATATATAATCTACAAACTGTTTTAATTTTTTTTATATCTTCCGCAAACTTTTAATTGTGAATACGTTAAAAATATTATCAATGTGTTAAATCTAATCTATACAAATAAATAAAATTGAAGTGTCCTTCAATAATATTAAAATAACCGCTTTTTATTAAATGCATAATTATGTACATATGTATACAAGGTACATATACCAAAATAACATTTTTTACTATTTATGTTTGTCTGTTTGTTTGTTCCGGAACAATCTCTGGAACAGCGGAACCGATTTTGACGGGACTTTCACTGACAGATGGCTTAGACTACTAGACAGTAACTTAGACAATTTTCAATCTACAATTTGTTAAATTCCACGCGGACGAGGTCGAGGGAACGGCTAGTGATTAATACATACGATGTATAGTAAGCAATGAAATATGTATGTTTTTCTGTTTTATATCACCGTGTAAATCATCGCCAAGTTACTTGGCAATAGCTGTGTTAAATTCTTAAGCATGATATTAAGATCCAAACTATTTTAATCATTTATATATTTATTTCATTGTTGGGATGTAAAATAAACTGGTTAATCGTGAGAGTGTACTACACTCCTTTGCCTGCTCCTTCGGGGAAATACAATTGTTTCGTATTTATTACACTTCGTTTAATATTTTTTTATTTCTCAATAATTTTAGTTAAGTTTAAGCTGGCTGTTTTTTTATGACAATATTCCCTTACTTATGAATTTGTATATTTCTGTCTTAACCAATCAAAATTGTGCCCTTGTAGAGGGCAGCAATAGTTTTAATCTAATAATATTATTAGTATTGAATGTACAATGTGTTCTCGTTTATCGGAACTTGGGAAATGTGGGAGTGTACCATACTCCTCTGGCCTAGCTTTTCGTGGATTGCAGGCGCGATATGCTAAGTTTTGAATGGAATGTATTGAATTGATTTTTTGTAAACTTAATGCCTCTATGCAAATCTTAATATTTTCGTAAATAAACACACATGTCGTACAAACGTAATATGTATTTAAAACATAGTATGTATATTTACAATTTTTAAGATTCCACTAGTTATTATACAAAAGTCCTTTTAGAAAATACATTACAAATAAAAAGATACACAACAACATCATAAACATAGTCAACTACCTATGTACATACAGTATTACATTAATCGAAACTCATAAATATTTCTAAAAAATAATGATCAAATGATTGGCTAGAAAACACATACATATTTCTGAATTTTAATATAACGTACAAATAATTTGTCAATATTTTTTATACTATATATAATTAAAATCAATCTCATTTTGTGCTGAAGATTTTTTTATTAATTAAATTTCGCTACCTATTTAAATACGCACTACTTATCTATTTATAATGTGAGCTAATAATTAGGCACGAAGTCGACAGTCTGTGGAGCGCGAAGAGGCGCAAGCGGGGACCTCGAGAGGGGACGGCGACGTCACGTGTAATATCGCCTCAGTGCCCGCACTTTGACTAGAGATTGTTTGCGTCGCAGACGACGACGTCGGGCTGGATTTTTCAATACGATCAAATTTTAGTGCATTATCGTATTTATTTTTGTGCTCTGCTCGTTTACTTGATGATGGTATTTCTGGTTTTCTGTACTTAGTCTGATCATCAGTCACGAAAACTGCGAGTGGTGGCACTGGTGGAATATATGCATGAGGCTCGTAATTATCGTCAACATAGTCCTCCGGACTCCATGTTGCCGCAGTAGTGGTCGTTGCAGGTATGGTAGAAAAGGACTTTATTGTGGTAGCTCGTGATGTTATAGGAGAAAATGTTGTAGGTACTTTATTTTCTGGTAGCGTGTTGGTCGATTCAGTAGTAGTTTCAGAAATAGTAATTATTTTTCTATTCTTACTAGATCTTGTCTTTCGTCGCTTTTGTAGTTTTGGCACATCGAGAAAGAACGGATCAAATATAAGATCGGATTCTTTATAGTCATCGTAGTTTATCGGTACGATTGGTTTAACTGCACTAACCACATTGCCTACGGTATAATTCAATCGTTTACCGTTGCTGTCGCTGACAGATGCGCTGGCAGTGACAATTACTCGTGGTGGACTTTTTGGTTTAGTTGGAGGTCTTTCAGTTTCAGTAGGAGGTGCGACAGACCGGGCCGCTAGTGACGATTCGTTCTCTGGAATAGTGTCGTCACTTCTTTTGCGGTTGTAATAAAACGGATTGAAAGGAAGCGAATGTTGGGATGGTAATGGTGAAGGATATGGTTTCTGCTGACGGTGTTTAACTGACATTTCATGTCTGTCAGAAGGTTGAGAAGTTGGGCCAGGACGCAATATTTGGTTTCGTGGATCTAACGTTGTAGGCCGGAAGGGTGCCGGTTGTGGTCTTTGTACAAATGGCGCTGGACGAGATGCCACAGGTCGAG
>DWDV01003155.1:0-10837 GCA_018245615.1 Mimoniades ocyalus | reverse complement strand
CACATATCCAGACTCCGAGCCACTACTAGAAAATCTAAATTAGAAAATTTAGTAGTGCCCGACCCGGGAATCCAACCTAGGACCTCCCGTTCGGCAGTCGCACTGCAACCAACACGACCAACGAGGCAGTCAAATGAACTATTTAAATGAGCAATTTAGTAGCAAAGTAATATTTTAAAAATTGGTGACCAAAATAAAGAGCGCATCTTAAAATAAAACAGCAACTGTAATGTTTAAATAAAAAATAAAGATAGAACAGGAAGCAACACGTAAACGTGCAAATATTTGATCAGAAAATATCAAAATAGTACAAAAAATAGCGTAATCATCATAAATTCACGGCGTATTGTTTATCGAATTTTGACCGATGTCAACGACCGCTTATCACAGCCCCTGGAGATAATTTCGATAAAGACTTGATTATTGATATTGATAAACGGGGTCATACGTTAAGGGCATTAGAGGTCGTACACAGGACGCAGGTCACGTTTTTGTTATTATTTTCATACGACTTGATTTTGTTTACGTAAAGGATACCTATTGATATTTTTGGAGGTGACCACTCATAATAATAATTTAGTTACACCGGAAAATAGCGTATCAGTCGAACTAAAATAAGGAATGAGAAAATAGTAGTTAAAATAGGAATTGATTTTCCTGCACAAAAATACTTCAATAATTAATGGATCTAGACTCCCACAGCAACAGTTGCATTTCTTCTAACTAGACTGTACTCGTATATAAATACTAGATAATAGTCTTATTAACTGGTATTCGTGGGTAACAATATTGCAAGGTGTTCTCAGGATTAGTTTTTTGTCACCAGCTTTGAAGTCCAATTGACGTACAGGGCCAAATGACGCAGTAAAGTTACCCACCTTGACCTTCATGATCGTATAATAATTTAATTACATATTTCAAGACTGTACCAAATATGTGACAAATAGCTAGAAAAAATGTACCGAACTGGAGGTCAAGGCACTAAAACAATTACTTCTGAAGATAATAACAAGAAAGGTGATATAGTGAAAAGAAAAATTATGTTAATCAGAGTTCATCGGCCCTTTATCAGCGACCTATGTATCACCGATATCTGCTATCAGTACGTGAACTTTACTGTAAATGTGTCAACACTCGAGCGTGCTAGCGACGTGTTTTTCAACAATAAATTTTTTACCATTTATTGTTCGTCAACCACCTGGTTCATGCATGGTGAAATATTTTGGTGCCAATTCACATCCAAAGTTACAAAACAGATTGAATACAATAGGCTAGCCATCAGATGTTCTCTTTTATGATGCGAGCTAGGAACTTGTTTAGTTGTGATACAGAGAAGTACCATGGAAGCTCCATGATTTACTGTAATGAAATTTTACCAAAAACCAAACGCATTTTTACCAGTTCTTGCTTTGGACATACACGAGTAGGTACAACTACAGTGAATTTACCATCCTTGTAACATTAACACAGAAAAATATACATTATTACTTCCATCCTTGATGGATTTGTCTACTCCGGCTGCTTTACTGAAATATGCCTGACACGATTTCAAAACATGACGCACTGTTTTTGACTTATAATTGCGAATATCTTTTAGAAGATGATTTGGATTCCCTTATCTGGTTGCTTTGGGGTCAGGACGGCGAGTTTCCTGGACACATACGGTGATAACTTCGTGTGTTTGGACAGCTAGTTATATAATGATAAATAACATCGTGTATTCGCGTTCACTTGGCAAAACTATCGGACAAGAAAAGGTCAAAGATAGTAGAACAATGATCTGCCGGCTTATTTTGTATATTGTTATCAGTATAATGAAGGTATGTCTGGGACTATTAAAACATGAAATATAACTTTGGGAAATATCAGCTGATGTTTGATGATACTATTTATGAGATTTACCAGAATTGCGTTGTTGGGAACTCTATCTAGAATATTCGACTCTGTAGTTCTTAACGATAGTTACGCCTAGTTTCAATCATTGCTTGGACGCTTTTACACTCTGCTAGTGATTCGTCGTCATCATCAGCCTGTTAATATCAGGTACTAATTTAATGTCCGCAACAATTTACAATTACATTATTTTCATCGCCGGTGTACCTCCAGTAGGACAACAGCAAGTTTCGGGGATTTAAGTGTTTAGCATGCATCACGAAGTTTCGGAAATGAAGTAATCATTAATTTTGTGTGCGTCGAAATTCTTGTTCTACAATTATTCTGATGTCTGTCAACCTATACTTGGTTAGCATGGCAGAAATCATAATTTTTCTCCTCATTTTGATATACAACTCTTGTCCAACAGTCCAACTTTCATGAGAGTATTCTCCAATCTTAAAACGAAAAGTAATCGTCAGTGAAAATCATTCATCTAGTATGTGTGCTGAGAGAGTTAATTTTAAAAAATGTTATGAAATAATAATAATATCTTCGGATATCTCGAGACACGGCCATCTGATCCCAAACTAAGCATTAAGAAAGCTTGGCTAATGGTAACCGTACGACTGCTAAACTACTTACTCGTATTCCTACACATATATGTAAATATGTACTTTCATGTACTCATACTCGTATATGTTATTTTTACACCAAGACACAAAACAAATACTTATGCTCATCACACAAATATTCTGAGTGGGAATGATCCCACGACACCCGGCACTACAGTCAGATTCACTAATCACTATACCAACGGGCCAGTGAAGCCAATGAAGCTACTTTTCTTTTTCTAAAAATAATTATTAATTCGCCACATAAATGTCACCTACAATCTAAATAACTTAATAATTCAAACCGTATTAATAATATTTTGTCTAAAAGTCGAAACTTCAAAGTAAAATTGTAGGTACTCATTCTTGGACAAACATCCTTCGTTCATGACACGAGAAAACCGAAAAAAAGCTTACATATTTATAGAAGAAGGTAGCTTCATAAATGAATTTTCCTCGAGACCTCCATTGAAACAACTATAAACAGGGCCGCCCAAAAGATAACGTTATTTGTATTTAAAGGGTCCAACGGACCTACAAACAAAAGTTAGCGCTACCTTTGTTACTCGACATTGGAAATTTATATCAAGTTTTTGTCGTTCTCTACTCGAATTGAGTTATACATAGTTAGCATACGAGTGTACATATGGATATATGAACTACTGTTGATTTCCATATTAAAACTCTAGATAAGCAAAGCCCGTACGTATTTCCGGGATAGTCCGACAAGACTCGGGATTATCCGAGGTCTTTCTCTATATACTCCAGCCAATCCCAGTGAGATCGCGACAGAGACTTAAAAGTTAAAGAATTGTTCTACTTTGGGGCAAATCAGCTACGAATATAACTGCGCGGGCAAACCAATCAATTAACGTTATTGTTTATTTAGAACTAAATATTTGATTGTACATAAGTTGAGAACACTTAGTAAGGGACTAGGGTAGTACACAACCCTTCCAAAGGGCATAGAAATGAATAAATAAGTACTGTCAATCAAACCAACGGGCACGTCTCTGTGGAAGGCAATAACAATTTCTTGCTCTATGTTCGTATTCACGACGTATATATACCTATGTAGCTTTGCTTATGTAAACTTGGAAATGTGTGCTCGGAGGTAAAGTCAACATATTATTCTAAACGAATCTGTTTTGACTGTTATTGAGTTGGTTATAAATAAACATCTTAGGAAGCGGATTGTGGACTGCTTTCATGTAAATCGAGATCAAATCTGTATATAACAAATATATGTATAAGTTGTACATACGTATAACCTATATATAATAAATATGTGACATTGTTATGCTTCACCTATTGCATGTCTCCTCAACGATATGTTTAAGGTCGGTCATGATAACGAACTACTGAATCTTAAGTTGTTATACGATACTGTATTTCTATAATGGGTTTGAATATTGTGAGTGACGATAAATTGATCGGTTGGAATCAGATTGACTTTAAGTATACTGGTACAGTTATATTAACATATGATCTGTAAACTCACATAAGTTTGAAAACAATTTAAAATAATAATAACGTTAGTTCGTAGATAAATTTAAACTATTTAATAGTTAAATAACACCAAGCTAAAGGATTTCTTAGCAATTACAACGGAACATCCTCTTGAATTTTTCAGACAGTCTAGGAGGAGACAGGGGAGAATTGAACCGTTGTTTTCGAAATGTATTAGTGCATTTATTCGCACGAGACGCCCCTACTTTCGATCCTCTACGATAATATTTTAACTTTATCTCGGATACTGTAACTGGAGTCCTTGTGTGGATGACACAGACTAGCTGATTTCAGTATGCGAAGAGACTTTTTTACTGTAAAATTATTTGGTGTCGCAGTTTAATATCTTTACTTGTTACAGGAAAAAGTCAATTTTTAATTGTTCATAAAAACGGTTTAAGTAGAGTATATTGACTAATTTCAAAAAATTATTAGTGCATAATACTAAGTTACGCACTTGTACAAACTGGTTGACCAAGCTTTGTAACAAACGTGTATCAAATGTGATTAAACTTTGTCACCTTTTTCATCTGTCTCGTACATTCTGTACTTTTTTTTAATAATATTCTTATAAGAAAATGTGATTATGCTTAAAAATTGCGATACGAATAGATTTGAAAAAAAAAAAAGAAATAATAAACTAAAAAATTTACTGCACTGGTATGTATTGCAGAGTACTTGTGATCTACTGATGTAAATATTACTTTCATATATTTCATATTTATATTGCTTTGGTATACCGCCAAAACATTTATTTTTCGTTGCGCTACCCCGAAATACGTAGAACGATGCGAGGCGACGCTCGGCATGTTTATATGCTGGAAATGCACAAAAAGTGCAATGTTCCCCGGTTGCCTCTTTAACATAATAATAGATTTCGGCTTCAGAGAATTTATTTTTAAATGGTTCTTCGGTGATATGTCGTGAAGAGCTCCGGTGAATACAGAAAAGGAATAAAATATTTTGTTCCATTCGTGTTTGGACGTAACATTATTAGTGACAAACATACAAATAAAACTTTGAATTGCTATTAAGACGCTTGGAGTGATATTGGTAAAGTTATGCATAATGTCATGTTGTGGTATCAGGAACAGGGGTTAGGAAAAGTGTTTGTATGGTTGTAACTGGGTACACATAACCACTATCCTAAAGCTTGTTCATGTAGTTAGGTCGTGTGGGCATTACTACGAGCACTGTCAAAGTCGTGGTGCTCAGAATTAGCAGGCTTAAGGTCATAACGCCGACAAATAAAAAAAAATGCATAAATCATAGATAGTGCGCAGATCGCTTTTATCGCAACAGAGTACGTTGTGTGCGACGGTATGTCACAGCTTGAAAGAAAATAATATAGGAGGGAACACACTGACACAGAAAACTTTCCAATGTTCTTATAATAAACAGTCATCTGGATGTATAGGTATGTTCAGGAACCTTGTCTTTTTTGGTTTTATTCTATTTTTATATAGATTAAGCAATAATTATCGGGAGGTCCTGGGTTCAAATCCCGGGTCGGAAAGTATTACATTTTTTAAATTCGAATCTTCTAGTAGTGGCACGTATATATCTATATGTATATAAATATGTGTGTGTATTAATTGTAAAAGTAACCATACACGTTAGGAAATAAAAATAAAAATTGTTTTTTTTTTATTTATTTACTTATTTTGTACACTTCAATTTTAAAACTAATCAGGAAAGAGAGACTTTATACAAGGATCTTTCAACTTTCAAGGATGGTTCAACTTATGTTAATAAGTAAATTTTCATCATAACAAGAATCTTGCTTCAGACGATGTAGCGTACCTACACATCTTTTAAAGCATTTCACATTTGCTTACATTTACGACACATATCTTTATAAGCATCAGTTATATACATAGCTTTACGGTTATATTCAAGTTTATGTCCATTTCATTTAGATAAGTCAAGAGCGCCAGAACCCAGTCTTAGCCCCTTGTTCTATGATTACTATATATGCGAAATAATATGCCATAGAAATTTGCGAGTTACCCAATATCAAATTGATAACTTGTATCATTATGTAGTTGCTCCCACACGGAAATGTGTTGTTGCCTCATTGTTAACTTTTATTTTTTATATTGGTTTGCTGTATTGTATTTCATATTGCTTCTCTGGTGCATAATCATTAAGTTTTTTCATTGTGGGAAGAGATTTTTGGTGATTATTGAATCGATAAAGGGTTCATGATATGGTGACGATGATCTTAACATAACTTTTCGATTTTCCCTCTGTTGCGTCTCTTATTTATATTTTGATAACGACCCAATAACGTTTTTATCAGAGACTAGCCTTACATCCATATACCTACCTACATACCAGCTACAATACACGGAGCCTACACGTCACTTATTCATACCACACAGATAATTTACTTTTGATATACCTAAAGCAACAAGATGTTACGACTTGTCGCCTTGTCTACTTTTAAATAATGTAAATTAATGTACAATTCGCTATGAAATTTAGGTCTTGTAAATAAAAAAATGAGCCCGAGAGTCTTCTTAACCAATAAGCTGTAAACAAACCAATCAGTTTTAAACTGTTTTTCTAGTATATTTTTTTCACTATATTTGGAGAGTGACGTACATAAATTAATAATAATATAGAAATTCGATATTCGATGTAGTAAAAAGAAGAAAATCCCATACAATTTTAATTATTATTTCACTCCTAACGGTTGATTTAAAAACAGAACTATACGTCATCATTATTCATCATGATATCAGTGGCTGTGTCGTGATAATTTAAGAGACAGAATTACAATCACATTGATATAAACGTATAATATTTATAACACAGTGTACGTAAAAAATAAACCTTCAGACACGCAAAACATTCGAACAATTTAGTTCATGCTAACGGAATACCGAAGGAACAGAATCGGATGGAATGAGGCCAGGTTGATATCTATGTCCAACGGTGGACTTTTGAAGGCTGACGAACAGATGCAAGTGGACATTAACCTTAACTTTTCACGCTTATTCGCCATCGCTGGTACACTCACTTTACACCGTCCAACATTCGGCTTTTTACGATCGCACCCAAAACTCCAAGTTAATCAACTGCGCTCCAAACGCTTTTAATTAAGCTTCCTTACACAATTCTTTTCACTGTTAAGAATTTTACAACCCAATTTTAACATTTGACGAGGCTCTTTTATGTTTCTGCAATGACACCAATCTTTGCATATGAATGCCTTGAATAAAATTTTATTTGGGAAAAAATGTTCTCCAGTGTTTTCGGAATGGTGTTATTGTGTTCCTTTATGAGAAATGTTCCGGCTTTGAGTGTTTCCTATATTGAACATTAGAGATTCAGCGCTGTCAAAAGTATTACTGAAATGGTTTTACTTTCCGTCCGTATTGCTAAAAAGATGGAAATATAAAAGCGATTCCATTCATTTGCCCCTTAAAATAACATAATATAACATAACATCACGCCTTCATTTCCCTGTAGGGGAAGAACCGAGGTGTACAGTAGTGGTACTTTTTTACAGTCATATTATACGTCCCATTAAATAGGAGGTAAGCCTATTAGCACACATTGGGCAGGAATTTAGTCTTAGAGCTACAGATGGGACATTTAATAATAATTGAATTTCAACTTAAATTTTGCCGCTTAAAAGATATTTTAAGTAATAAAGCCGAAGACATGTTTTTTTTTTAAATTAGATATACTCCCATCAGAAGCAATTCTTTACGCTTTCATTTCTAGCTCTTAAAATAAAGATTAATTCGTAATCATCATTACCAGTGGAAAACTTCTGACTTTGACTACTCTCACGGTAAAAACGTATTGTACAGATACATAATATATGTGGTTCCGATACTCCTTATACACCTATGGTTTTGATAATCCTATGATTCAGATAATTTTATGGTTCCAATAATCTAATAGATTCACTTAAAGTAAGTGTAACAAAATATTTGCAGACGGCTGATAGTCCGGTGTCGCATAAGTGGACTTATTCCACGTTGCTTTTGATAAAGAACTCTGCACAGAGAATGTTCCTAAGTTAATTCCATAGCCTGTGAATTGTGTTATAAAAGAAAATGAAGCATTCACATAACAGTTTTAGTCTTTTAGTATTTAGGTAATTTCGATACACCTTCTCCCTTTGGCCTCTCCGTCGTGTGGTGCTAAAATCAGTCGTTATAAAAACAGCGATATTTTTAAGATTACTTACACAACTATTTCTTATTAAAATAGACATAGCCGATAGATAGTCGACATAGATAATACATATAATGTATACATATCTTTAAATACATTCTGAAACATACAATTTTAGGACCAGAAGTAGAACAAGCACTCGCGTTCATCAGACGAATATGTTTTCTAAGTGTGAATGTAACTCAAAACCTTTAGCAAACAGCGTCACTTACGACTACACTGACAGACCAATTAACGGACACACCAAACCTACATAGACTACTACACTTATTCCAAGGCAAGTGGTGAAGTATTTTCAATGGATGTCAAAAGCACATAAAGAGCCAATGTACACCTATTATAAATTTTCATGTATCAAAACGCAAGTCGATCGAAAAGCTGTCAAGCGTTCCAATAGCAGGCTTAAACGCGTTTTACAAACGTTTTCTGCGTTTTGGCGTGTAGAACAAAATTCTATACGCTTCGCTGGCGTAGACGGGTTGGAGTAGGGTGTGCAATCTGTTTGAATGTTGCGGATTTTATTTTATTACTATTATTATATTATTATAGAAATAATTTGTGAAGTGTTGTCCGGTGGATTACTCATTTACCATGCCAACCTACTAGTTAGTAATGGTATTTTTATGTCATAAATGTAAGATTTCTTTTTATAGCAACATCTTCGCAAACGGCCATTTGATCCTAAACTAAGCATCAAAAGAGCTTGTGTTCAGGTAACCGGACGGTTGATAAACAGTACGTATACATAGAAATATATATGTAGTTTTTGTTTTTCACCCAAATACTGAACAAATTCTTCTGTTCATCACACAAAAAAATATTTGTTCTGAAGGGGAATGAAACCCACGACCCCTGACACAACAGTCTGATTTACTAACCTCTGCACCAGCGATCCAATCAGACAAGATAATGCTCGAAATGTTACGGTTAAACTAAGACTTGCTAAAAAAATATTTCTCAGATAACAATAAATTTGTACGTGTCACAAGGCTATGTCAGACATACTGAGCCGCGATAGATAAAAATATAAGACATTATTCATACATTTATTCGTGTAAAAAATGTAGCAAATTATCATATCCTTGACGTTCCAACTGTCAATAGACTACCAAGCAATGCGCGTCGTCCTTATACAACTAGTTCTATGAATACAATAATAAGTCTGCCCACATACGAGTACACTATACATCTAATTTACCAAGCGACTATTATCGAATAATTTCAAATGAATGAATAAGCTATGCTCTACAAAATATGAACGTGGAATATACAAAATAATCGATTCTTAATTTATAATGTAACAGACATCTTGCATAACCCTAAAACCGCTTGCAAAGTCTTCAATTTTAATAAAGTCAATGTTTAATTATGCTTAGTTTATGCTATTTTTAAATATGTAATATAAATGGTAACTTAAAATCTATTATGATTACGCCTTTTCTATTGGTTAAAGATAAAACTTATTCTTTATTTGCTTTGCTCTGTCATCCAGACTTTCTGTAACCTATGTATATCTGGTATTCAACAAAGATTTATTTATTGTCCCCCTTGATACAATCGAAGCAACTGACTGTTCACAATAAGAACCTGAAATATAACATCAAATATTATCCTTGTCGGGCTTTTATCCTTAAAAGCTTAAGCAGAATCGTCCCAATTTTCAAAGAATTGGCGGTAACCCTGGAATTGTCAAGGAATAGTTTTGCAGCTGTCAGTTGGCTTTCAAAGGGATTTATTATTTTTATTATTGTTTCGCGAAATTCAACCTTGGGTTCTCTTTCTTAACAAGCCAATGTTTGTGACATTACTTTCTACGGAATAGACTATAAATTTGTGTTAAAAGTCTACAGATCTAGTATCTAACTGGTCTAAAAAACGGTTTTGTCTGTACCTATAATAAAACCATATTATCCTCAAATACTGTACATTAAGCATAATTTAAAAATGGAGTCTTTTCCGTTACTGTCTAAAAGACCAGTTGAAACTTGATGTAAATAAATTTTACGGCACCAAAACGTGATCATGTTAAATATTTGTGGACTAAATAAATATTGATTAATGTTACATATTGACTGAAAATATGTTTCTTTATATTTTTTATTATATATATAGACCCAAAATTCTCGGGTACCGCCAGTGAGTGTAGACCTTACGCGGTGACTTTGGATGCGAATAGAGGAATTACTTTTGAGGAGGGTCATTAAGCCTTTTCGATCCCTTCCTTGTTCCACAATCCCGGCCGGACTTCAGAAGTTTTCTAGTTATTAAATTTGCTGCTCAGAATATTTTTTCCTTGTACCTCATAAAAGCGTTGTTGTGTTTTATCTTGCTAAGAAAATCGTACAAAGACATACAGATCGTGAATATGTGGTGAACTTTACATTCTGATAAAACACTTACAACGTCATGGAGGAAATAATTACATATTTTAGGAGGGAATTATTACAGTATTCACTGATGATATTATATTATTATTTTTATTTATATAACCGACGTGAGTGAATTATGAACACGATCAATGTAAAAAAAATCGATAAGTCTATAAGAGTAAAGGTATTTTGCACTCGTTGTTGCTAAATTTGTCAATTTGTAAATTTAAGAAATACATTAAGTGTCGACTATGTCAAAAAGCCTATTACTCGACTGCA
>DWDV01003154.1:0-10841 GCA_018245615.1 Mimoniades ocyalus | reverse complement strand
GACCCGGGAATCGAACCCAGGACCTCCCGTTCGGCAGTCGCACTTGCAACCAACACGACCAACGAGGCAGTCATTTTTGATTTTATTTTATTTTAAGAAAACAGTCTACTTTAGCAATTAGGGCATGTTGTTTGCGAGGCAAAACCCTTATCTAACCGTATTCGTTTTAATTAAATCTCAGTGGAATTAATAATCGGGGGAATTTGAATAAAACTCCCATTTATGCGATAGTGTTCCTGTGTAGAGAGGCTATTAAGGCTTCGCGGAAAGCAAAACAATTCTACCGCGCATGTTTACTATCAAGCCCTCCGTTGAGCCGATCCACCAGGAAACGTTAATTTTGCTCGCATAATCTTGTTTTTGTTCGGGAACAATGTTCCAAATTGCTTTCGATATACATTGATAATACCTTCCACGTCTCACGCAATGGGAAAACATTGTGAGGAAATTTTCCTTCCACTTTAAACCTTAGGGTTTTTCATGTTTCATTAAAGTGTGTGAATTTTGTCAACCCGCACTTGGTAGGCGTGGGAGACCACGGCCTTAACCCTTCATATTGTGACAGGATGTCACATGTCCAAGATCTCATGTCCAACAGTAGAACAATAAAAGTGCCGATGATGTTATTAGTTCTTGTTTGTGCGCAAGAACAATGTTTTAAAAACCCTTTTGTTTATAATAATAATAATTACTTGTACGTCTCACGTATGGCTATTTTATTCAAGAGTATGTACCAAATGACCGGACAGCTAAAACACTTATATATCTCTAAATACATACTTATATAGACAATGTTATATCCAGACAGACAACAAATATTCTTACACAGCATACTCGTATATATGCACTAGATTGCCTCAGTCATTGCAACTTCTGTTATGCCCGATAGAATAATGTTTCTTTACACAAACGTAAGATTTTTGTCTACTAATTTACTAAAATTTAATCTAAACAGCTTGCTTGGTCTTTTCAAGAACTGTGTCGCACATTTCAATTTTTTTTATGTGGTCCAAGCTCGACTAATTCAAAAATAGAACGTGAATAACACACTCGAAGTAATTTGAAATTGAAACACACAATTCGAAAATGGAACGGAATAACAAGATGTAAACATCTTTCTGCTATAATGTCATATAAATAAAAAGTAAATCGGAACAGACACAAACCTTTTTTTAAATTTTATTTCATCGTATGATAGGCCAGCCTTTGGCGTCAATCGCGCTTATAAGAAAGCACAGATGCGTAAGCACTAGGGAAAGCCTGTTCGTCCTTGCTTTAGAGTTTTAAGTAGTTATGTGTCTGTTAAAATTAAGTCAAACTTATTATGTCTGTCAACCTATACTTGGTAAGTGTGGCAAACGATGGGCTTAAATATTTTCATTTTGAGAGGAAACCAATCGAACGATGATGATTTCATGATGATGATAATTACTGAAATTAAAATATGATTTATCGCTTTAAACTTTTCTTTTAAACAGTCTAAATAACCTGACTGCCTTGTGGCCAGTTGTTGATTAAGTGGTTATAAGCGAAACCGTCGATCGAGAAGTTCTGGGTTCGGCCCCTGCGTCCACAAAGTATCATTGGGCGTTTCAAACTTGATATTCCCAGTACAAGCTCGGGATCTGGAATTCTTCCCGGTATATGGCAATAAGCTTCTATGATGGGACGTGTAATTTAAACTGGCAAATCATGGGAGTGTCCTACAACACTCCTCCGCCTGTACCGGTACCGGTACACCACTACCGGTAAATGGAGGCGTGATGTTATGTAGATTAAAACTAAACAGACCACCGTAGTGGCGCGTGGGCAAGTATTCGGACAATCCGCATCGCCCGACTGTTTACATTATCAGTTACTACGTTATTCAGAGGTACGATCCACATGTTGCGACCGAGAAATTTATCTGCGGCACAGATTGAATACTATTCGTGTCCATGTGTTCAGCGTTGTTATAAGGTCGTAAATCATTACTGACCTATAAATATAACAGAGTGAGGAGTTTTACATACGACTCTTTTTAACTGTGACTAAGGTTGAGTTCGTATGTGTCGAAATTATAATTAGTTTCGATGCCAAATTAAACTTGTAGGAATGTGGCTTGTTAGAAAAGTTAATCATTTAGTTTAACTTTAGATTACGTCATTATCATTATTATCATCGTCATCATTTTCATCATCATGAACCCTTTTATGTAATTAGAAATATTTGCATTCTAATATAGGAACAACACGAGTAACATGGAAAAAAATATAGGTCATAAAATGAATACATCTGCTGAAATCATCTAATAATATAATAGAATACAGGTATGCGATTTGGACTCGAAGAAATTGTGCAAGAACTCATTGTACTGTTTCGTAATACAATATATAGTTCCAGCGTAGGTGGAGAATCTAGCCTATATAAGAATGCACTAAGCTGTATAGATCTGTGGGTGGGCGCAAAATGAATTGTAATAGTGCTTATCTTTCCCTTCAGCTTTTCAAGCAAGCAAGCAAATGCAACCACATTCACCACGGTGGTCGACTGCAAACCATTACAATGTTGCTATATCACAAAATCTCCCACTACAGTCCGCCCATTATCCAAGAATTCCTAGAAAAGTATCACATCTTTTATATAGCGAATATAAAACAGCAAAAAAAAAAAAAAATATTAATTGAAATTTAAATGAATAAAATAAAAATTAATGATTATTATAAGACACCATTGGGCTAGTTCCTTTTACGGAGTAGGTAAAGCCACAGCCTGCCAACTGGAGTAATCATGGTGTTATCATTAATCCGATGACAAAATCATATGAATAACACAAGCAACCGTATAACAATGACAATAAAGTATTTTATAACTTCATTACAGTACTTAACTTGTACTATGACCATATGAATTCATTAATACGGTCCGAGATACGAGAGCGGCACGTGGGTGTAGGATCTGGCTTATATAATCGCTCTCCACTGAACTCTATCACTGTGGGTGGTGTGTAATTGAAATGTTGCTCATACTCTACATTACTAACGAGTTCTGGCCATCGAATAGATCAGACGGCGACGTCTTCAATCGAAAAAGTACTTTCCTACAGTAAATTTCCTCCTATAACAAATAGCGTCTTCATTAAACCTTTAATATCTTTCGCACTAGGTGATCTCTACCTACAACGTAACGGTTCTGGGTTCACGATATAGTAATTACATTTGTTAATGAATTACTGGCTAGCGTTTGACCGCGATCCTGTTTTTTGAGAAGCGCAGATGCGATAAGATGCACGTCGCATTCCTTATAAAGCCTGTACGCCTTTACCTTGAACATACCAAGCTTATATTTGTCATGGAACGCAGACCCTGACGGCGCGTCCGAATCTCTCTGAACAAGACACGTGGAAGCAAATCGTTTATGAAAGTGTCTAACGACAAATAACAGACTTGAATGTGTTAATAAAAAATCTTGTATATACAAAGCTAATTTGGTTCTATGATTTTAAGACGCCCACACACCCGCCGTAGTTGCTCTTTGAAAAATATATATACAGCGGTGCCAATAACAACCTGAAACTCTGTTAAAACGTCAACAAGAGTATCCGATGATGCATAGGATGTACATGTATTTATCGTAGGAATGACCTTTGCTTCAACATTACGACCCACGCCTCATCTACACGTCAAATCTCCAACAGAACGTGTTTTGATAAAGGGTTCGGATATTTTTATATTGAGTTTCCAAAATAAACAAAGCGGACGGAATGAAAATACTGTTATTAATAGCGGGTATTAGTAGGAGCGAAGTATAGCTGAAAGATTAAATAGTTTAAACAATGACATTCACTGATAGTTTAATGTAAGTAGTGTAAATAGTTTAGTGGTTTAGATTTCAGCACGTCATCGAAATTCAGGTTCAAATTTTTTCACAGTTGAATTTGGTTGGTATGGTAATTATAACAAGAATGAAGAGAGTGATGAATATATATGAAGCACATCAGGTGTGTCGGGATGGACACTCGGCGTGACTTAACGGCGTAATAATAATAATTATGTAAACTGGTACTTACGATCAACGTATTAAAATAAAGAAAACAAACGAGACGATGTCGGTACGTCATTCATATACGACAATTATCCCCTCAGCCCACGCCGTGTTCCCGTCTGTGATCTGGTTTACCGGCCCACAAACAACAGGAAGCGTCGTAAAACTTTATCGATATGCCGATTATGTGGCCGGTATGCGCGCGCCTAATCCGTGACGTTTCCGAATATGAGTTGTGTAATCGCTAAATTTATAAACCGACAGTGTCGACGTTGGGTTCGGATCAGTACCTGACGCTTTACATTAGGTTTACTGGTACACGCTTGACGCCACTAACCGCACGTTTGATGATGACACAATATTCTGATCAAAATTATCAATCAAAAGTCCTGTCAAAAAGTTCTCTATTACAAAAGTCCTTTATCACAAACGCTTGTATTGCCAGACTCAATGTTATTATAACATAAATATTTATCTCCAGATTTGATTATAGACCTTGGGACATCAGACTGTTTTCATGCCTATTTCTTATCTATACTACATATTTTATTAACTATTGCCAAGGTAAATACATACGTAATATATTTATATCTAGTCATTAAATTAACGATTTCTAAATTCCTTGTAACTTAGATAATATAAAAATAAGCATATGATAACATTTTAATAACCAGAACGATATTATTGAATTTAATGAAGACACGTTATAGAAGCAAGCTAAGCTTCACCTTGACCCGACCTTGGAATGCTTTTACAAAGTTGTGGAATCCACTTAAATACTGGGATAAACGTGAACAGCCTTTTATACGGCGATTTGTATGAATAAATCGAAACAAATTAACGTAGTACGCTAGAATATTTGCATCCAGTCGTGCTGAGACCTAAGGCTAATCATAAATGCTTTGACCTTGAATCTTTAGTTCATTTAAATGTATTTAACACATCTATGATAAGGCTATTTGACTTAAATACTTACAGCTTTGGTTTGGTAAGTTTTACCTAAGAATCGGAACTTTTCATATATTAATAATAACAGTAATAAAAGTCTTTTTATTGTACGCATATCGAGAACGGCGTTTTCGGTTTATTAACAGAAATTTTGTGTACAATTTACTATGCTACATTACATACAGTACATATCGTGAACATTGACGGGAATATTTGTTGTATCCAGCAATTACCTACTTATGCTTCAAAGACGATTTAAATAAATGATTGTTGAATATCAATCCTATCAGGCCCTTGATCTGTTAAAGATCAGTCCTATGAATTGCTTATTTCATTAAACAAACAGCAACGCATCGTATGCTATAAATTATTTTCAAATGTATTAGCGCATTGCATAGTAATATGACTAACATAATGTAGACGGAATGCACCGTGCACCCCCGGTGCAGTGAAGAAATCTGATACATTTAAGCACAGTACATACAAAGTGCGAGCGCATGTGAAATGCATGTAAGCCGAGCTTAACGTCGCTTAGCACGATGATTCACTCGACAGTCTTAAAACAGAAAGTAATTCAATTTGAGTTAAAAACAGAATGTCGTCTACACGTCCGTCCGTCAGTCGCTTTATTTCTTTGAAGCCAACGGAACCTTTCTATTGGAATAGCTGCACACATTCCAATTCAAGAACTGCGAGGGCCCTTTGCCCGTCAAAACGTCTGCAATAAGAGTAAAGACTGCGCACAACAAGAGTAAGTGAAAGTTGACTGAAGCGAGTAAAGTTTTATTACGAGTGATGCATAGCAAGGTAAGTTCATAGATGCGCTGTTTGAATGGTTTGGTATGGAAGTAAAAAGTTGTATTGTACACGTCACAACATTGGAATTACCTTAAATTATGTGTACACGATCTGCCAACTTTCGTAACTCACTGTTCGAATCTATCTCCCCGGAAACTGTGGAGAAAATCATGGACCGTTCTTCGTCACGCTGGTCTGAAACTAAAGAAATCATGGGTTAGCGGCCAACGCGTCCCTGAGATGCTCTAAAAAGCTTCCAACGAGACGAGAAATGTTATCCAACAATAATACAATTCTGGACAAAATCATCCATTTAGAGTCGATTTTGTCCGACGTTGCTTTAATCTAGAAATCGTTATATACATGGTAGATTTATAAACTCTTTATTAAATACATATTATAAAATGGACTAGAAATCCCTTCAAGAACGTCTTATGTCAATCTAGGTATGAAACCCAATAATAAGCTATGGTGATTAGACAACTAACAAACTACACCTGTACTTATAAGATTTTTTCGTATTATACACTCAGACAAAATAAGCACTTTCGCTCGTCACAAAAAATCTATCTTGCGCGGAAATTAAACACACTACCCCTAGACCAGTATTCGAAATCACAAACTTTTAGGCCTCCGGACCGTATGTATCATATGCGTATATATAAATTATAATCACTTTTATGTCTACGGTTCTATACTTATTTAAAACTGCCCATGCATATGTCATAGCTGCAATTTGAATTGGAATATAATAACGTTGTGTGGCACAAAATAAGAGAAAGTGAAATACTGCGAAAAGTGCCAAGCCGCGACGCGCGCCTCGCTGCGTCTCAAACGGGAGATTAAGTTGTCGTTCTATGCAAATTAGGCTTAACTAGGCTTTGTGTTCAGTTATGTCCACGGAAGTATTCGTATTTTGAATTATAGTAAATGTATATAGTAACTATATCATCGTGATCATCAGCCTGTCTCGGTCCACAGCTGGACATAGACCTCCCCTAGTGAGTGCCATCGCGCCCTGTCCTCAGCTTGCCGCATGCAGTTCCTGCCTGCAGCCTTTCGTAAAACCTTAAAAGATGCTCTCAATATATTAAAAATGTAATAATTTATATATAGATTATTTAAAAAATATATTACTTAAAAATATTTCTCCCTTAGAATTCGAACTGTTTCCGTTACAAATATCTTCAAAAATTGTATGAATATCTTAAATATGAAAACATGACATACTATAAACACAGACAGATAGAAAAACATTTATAACCATACGTATGGATAGTTTACTTATAACTGTCTTAGTCATCCAAACGAGAGACGTCGGCTAACGCATTCAGTCTGTGAAACATGCTTAATACGGTACTCTTATCGCTGATTTGACCAAGGATCCGACTTCCGTCTCACTACACCTAACATAGGAAGACGTTATTGGAGACAGGTCAACGCAAACCGTTTCCATTCAAATTACTTTCATTTTCGTTACATGAGTCAACTGATTGTCACTTGTCACACGGAATTAATTCTGCTGAGAATGTATAAGAAATGAATTTGAATAATAATAGTGATATTCATATGCCATTTAATGGTTTAACGTGTAAAATAACAGGTTAACCGTGAAAGTAGTACACTCATCTGTTTATCTAAAAACACAGTTTAGTAATATCGTAAGATATTTTACCCCATATTGGCCTATGGCCAGCAGTGACCTGTAATAGGCTGTGATGATGATTTTATCCCAATTTTTAATAATAATATTAAGTTATCACTTACCCAAATGTCGTAAAAGTCGATTTGCCTAAATTTCTAAGCTAAATGGTGAAAAATTCTAAACGAAAGAGTAATTTCGAAACGAAACTATAAATCGCGAAATAATTTAAAAAATTTTGCAACGAACAGATGTTGCTGTGTTTTAAAATTCTCCGCCTGCTCTGAATAATGTATGCAATTTGTATACTAAATTGCAACACTGGATTTTCCTGTATAAAGTCATGTGTGCGAATGAGCAATGGAAATTCACTTTTAAAGTATAATTGCAGGTGGTTTTTGAAAATAGAATGAAAAAAAAACCTATTCTAACGGCTTAATTTTCATTATCTAACTCCATAGATGTGACGTATCAAAGCTATACAAAATAGTCTATTTTTTTAATTAGATGCCACTCATAATGATGAATGAAAACATATGTTGTAGCTAGAGATATACCTCTCTTTGGTAGGAACCTTGGAAGCGAATTAACAGACCACCTGATGTAAAATACTACCTATTTGCAGCATTTACAAAAATATACTCAATTGTAAAATTCCTACCACACCTTTAAAATCACTGCATTGTAATACTGCTGTTAAAGGACAAAATATAAGCAGCGATGGTGGATGCAAAAGCGAACTTGGAATAGGATATATCGTACAAACACGTATATTTACGTTATAATTTAAAAAATCAGATCTCATTCGAAATTCAATCACATCGAAGACATCTTAAAAAATGGGTACATTCCTTTAACAGTCCAATGACTAATGAATTAAGAAGACCAAAGAAGACTGCTAGAACTGTATCAGGTGGAAATACGTATTCTGTGCTTACCCCTAAGGATAATAGGCATGACAATATATGGTATCGTCAGTTCATTAAAAAGCTCGCAACGCTTCCAGACGAGCACTTGCTATTTCTACTGGCGTTACTCACGCGCGGCCGGCCTTGGACGGTAATTGCAATAAATAGAATAAACTCTATAGCTTTCAAATTGTTCTGGGATATCGGGGACGATTATAGCGCACCGCGGCTTGTTAGGTACTTGCCGGCGAATTTATTTCCAGATCTTTCGCTCGCACATCGCAATTTTTCATACAGCAATTGAATGTTGCATCTACGTATGTATCGTGTATCGACTCCAAATGTGTTGTATTTATGTTTATTTTTTACGATTCCAGATTTTACGTTGAACAGTTATTGCCATGGATTGCTGTATAGCAACTTTGGTTTAATTTATTATTGAACAATTATTTTTTTTCTATTTCGTTCATAGCTTTAATCTTGCTTACGTCAGTGGAAGTGTTTTATTTCTATGGTTCAGTTAATCAATCCGCAACACCAATTTCAAAACGCATATACCGACATGCCTATTATTACTCCTTCGCCAGCGTGGCTGACTATGGTTTTATCCCTCTCATTCTAAGATGGGATACGTGTCCCAACAGTGGACCGATAAAAGGGTCAGAGACAAAAACACATACTGACGACTATGTTGAAAGATCTTCGTTTTATGAATATAACGCGTGAGTCATGTTTACTGTATTGTAGACACAATTCTCACACACAGTTCGACAATTGTTCCCATATACAGTCTCACAGAGGCGCACCGTTTCGCATATATCGGCCAAGGTTACCGAACAAGTTGTTCCATCTGCTTACTCTACGTGACAATACGTTCGTAAAATGTATATGAAAAAATATATAATTCTACATTCATGTATTATTGCTTAAGTTTGGTTCACTTTTTTATTAAGACACAATTATTTACAATATACTATTATATACCACCTACTTTTAGCACTAAGCAAGCCCTTAGAATGATACCAAAAAGAAATTAAAGTTCTGTAAGTTTGTGTCGAGGCGGAGAAAGAATTCATCGAACCCATGTCGGGATACCAAGGAGTCGTAAGAGGCGAATAAGGTCACTCAGAATTTATAGAAAATCTGCGCTCTCGTCAGCTCACGGCATCATATTGAGTAAACATGTATTCTGGAACTTTGTGACACCAACATAGGAATGAGATTATCGTAGTGTTCGGTAACTTGGACACCAATAACAATCTGTATATATGTATTTTTGTGTGTTATAGTCATTCCTATGTGCATAGTTACATAATTTGTGTGTGTGCGTGTGTAATTGTGTAACTGTAACATTATATTTGCGTCATAAGTTTGAAAATGTCATCTTCATTTCTTCAGAATCCGTTACGCTGTACGAGGAGACTGTCGCCATGAAAGTCATCCCACATCGTAGTAATTTAGTGTTCATAAATAGTTACTAAAAAACGAAACTTTTGAGCTTTTTTTTAAGGTAACAGACTTAGAGACACTTCCTACGGCTGAGTTAACCATTTTACGCAGTGATTTTTTTAAATATTATCTCACCAAGAAAAGTAGTCGAAATATTCACCTCTAGTCTTCATACTTCGAATGTTGAAATATTGAATTGAAATTATAGTCTAAAACGTGTAATCTCCAATCAGTCTCGGACATTGTACGAGCTCCATAATCGTTGCTATCAAGGGATTCCAAGTATCAAATAATCTCTACACAGCTATTATATCGCGTGAAGTAAAGACATTTGTAATGTAGCAGTTTCAACATTTGAGGTACAAACATCACGCCTGTATTAACCCGAGGAGGTAAGCAGAGGAGTATAGCACTCCAATGTTTCACTAGTTACGTTATACAAGCGCGGGCAGGGAGATAACCGTATATACGTCTACACGTATGTACCTACGTTTATTCACGTGTGAAATATATGTTTCATTGAACAATTCAGTATTATTTTGTTAATGAAAATCCTATTGAAGTACTCGTGAAAGGATCGACCTTCAATAAAACTCTGGTTGTTTATAGTTGTATTTTTACTGTACCGTCACGCCATACCCTTTCTGGGTTAGCAGAGAACACAGAGTTTTGAGTTTCTCACTCTCTTCTTACCTCCAGAGTAACTATTGTATACTGTACATTATATGTATAAATATGTAAATATGTCAATGGAGCTTAATAGTCCAATTAAATAAACGAGTACTGATATCATCAGTATTACTCACGTACGTATGTAATATGTATGCGACACGTGATAGGTATCATTGGATTCGAAAAATGACGTCATACAAATGTCACAAATGTTGACGAAGCGTGTAAGGTCTGTAAGGATAACGATATTTAGCAATCGGCGTTCAAAAAAAAGTAACATCACGCCTATACACCCGTAGGGGTAGGCAGAGGAATGTAATACACTCCCACGTTTTTACCAGTTACATTTACGTCTCACTATGAGGTAGGTGTTGTGCCTATTGCTACACACCGGGGCAAAA
>DWDV01003153.1:0-10841 GCA_018245615.1 Mimoniades ocyalus | reverse complement strand
AATTAAATTATATTCCATACTTTTTAACTGAAATAATCATGGGAGTGTTCTTCGATTGTATAGATTAAAAATCGTATTTATTCTCGTATGTATAGACTATGTAGAGCTCTTGTTATATAGAAGATAGCGCCTTTACTTTATTAATTTACATGAGTAAAAACCACGCTCTTTGTTGTTATTTAAATCAAAATATCCATAATCCATCTCATTCTGAAATGAGACGTGTCCGACAGTGAGATAATGAAAAGGGTTTTCTATGATTTAAAGTCTCTACATATCAAAGCGTACATTAGCTAATTATGTAACTCAATGGTTTCCTTGTATACTGTATGCTGTAAACCAGGACACAACGATGCATCAGGAACAATAGCGTATAATAACCTATAATTAAATCTGTATGGCGTTGAAGTTGTAAAATTATATGCCAATGGGAATACGAATGTCGCTTACTTGCATTGTTGTCATCTTATTGAAGGCTGTATTAATTCGTCGTCATATTGTGTCCACAATAATATACCACATACTCGTGTATGTAAATTAGATCTTAGACGACCAGTTCCAGGCTCATTTCAAATAAGTCACTGACTGGCTTGTTACTTAAATGATTAATGACTTGAGTGCTGACCTTTGTTGAAAAATATTTTTATCAAAAATACTATACTTTATTATAGATCTTTATTCAAAAGTATCCATATTAGTATCATCATCATCATTAGCCTGTCTAAGTCCACTAAAGATTTAAATAATAAATAAAAGTTTTAACAAAACAAAAAACCGACTTCAAAAAAAACAAATTAAAATGCACTAAAAAGTAAAAAAAAAACAATTTGTCAAAGTCAATCAAATTATTACGATAATAATATATAATGTAGGTACAATTATTGTTATTTTAGAAGTCGGTGACAAACAAGGTAGGTAGGCGAGATAGGTAAATTAAAAGTTAATTTGTAAATGGGTATATATAGGTTTTGATATTCTGTCACAGCAAGTACTCACAGTATATTGTGGTTCGTATAAAAGTTGTAATGTTTCCTTGGCTGACACCGACTACAAAAATAACAATAATTGTACCTACATTATATTATCGTAATAAATTGATTTACTTAGACAAATTATTATTGTACTTTTAAGTCCATTTTAATTTGTGTTTTGTTTGAAGTCGGTTTTTTGTTATGTTAAAATTTTTGTTTATTAATATTGAAATTTACTTACTATCATTAGGTACCTATATCATTACGACGAGTCCTTTTACCGGGTTGCCACAAAACACCGGGTGTCAAATATTTAGCACCCGGTGTTCTTACAGAAATACTTAAATTTTATATAAATTCAGTTTACTATGAAACCACAGCCTTTGATTTTGATTTGCCAAAACAGACCCATAGTGCTATTGTCCGTGTTCGCTAGAATATGACCAGAATGAAGGCGCTAAAACAGTGTGGGTTTTATCTCCGACTACAAAACAATCCAATACTTGTAACAAAAGCTATTTCAACCGAGATACAATCGTTAAAGTTTTATTAAGGGGTCTTTATAGTATTATTTCTGTGCAAACTGCTTTAATACGCTTTAATAAAATTACTTTGTTGTCTACGTAATTTCATATTTTTTATTTTACTTTTACCTTTTAAAAAATCCTTGAACAATTTATTTTCATGTACCGTTACGTTATAAATTGTACTTCAAGTTTATTTAAGTAGACAATTTATTTGTCGAATATTAACGCATCTCCGATCAGATGGGGAGATACATACATATACTCGTACAAGTGGGTAGGTATGTTACTTGTCGCACTAAATTGTATTTAATCAAAACACTTTCTAATGGAAATAATTTTTGTCCTCGCGAGCGGGACAGACAAGAATAAACGACAGCTATTAGCATTAAACGGTAATTAAAAGTCACTTTATTACACAAGACATAAGGGCTTAAATCCGAGGCGGTTATACCGATCGTAAGCTCACGTTAGCTTCCGATGGGGTAGCCGATAAGAAACAGAATGACATTTTGGGCACCAAGCGATGCGCTCATGCCATTAATTTCTTTTTATTAAATTTTATTAATTAAAAATAAATTTTGTGTACGTTTACATCTGTGCGACGGTCGTTGCGCGTGAGGTGACCGCACATCTGCTTTCTGTTTAGAAATGTTGTCCTAATTAATAAGTTAATGAGGCGGTCGGAATCGTTGGAGGCATTTTTCGTTGATTTACTATTTGTGAGGGAAACTACTTGACGCGGAATGATATGTTATTAGGGCCGATTAACTGGAGCATACACACATTAAACGGCGAGGTTCGACCTACTCGGTCATTTTTCATTTTTATTACGTTAAGTTCAGTGCGTTTTGACGCAACAATATGTATATATATACATATGTATATGAAAACGTAACTGATATCTACTCAATAAAGTCGTATTCTACTTTACATATATGATACTGGCGGTATGCCCCGGCTTTTCATTGATAGAATGTAACATAATTATCAAGAATGAGAGATGTGCTTAACCTGACAATACAAACATTTTATAATGTGTATTCTTATTTGTGTTTATTTATGTCACAAACGATAAAAATTGTACACCATGATTAAAGTTTGTCCTAATAATGTATGTCAAAATCTTACTTGTTACTACCAGTTATTATAGAAAGTTTATATAGATTATTTATATTTTATTAGTTAAGAAATAATAATAAATTAGAGAAAATAGCTTCATTGAGAGTCGAACTAATAATATTATGACCTTTTTAAGAACTACTAATTTCCCATGCACTGCTTTATTGTAATTCTTAAGGTTTCAGTTATTTTTATTGAATAGCCACATATTTCAACCATTGTAAATAAAATATCTAAAATTATATCCTCTGTCTACCTCTTCGGGGATTAGGCAAGATGTTACGTTTTTTTTTATGTATATATAAAAACTTTATTCATTTATCAATATTTTTATGCTTCCTCTACTCAGGGTTTTACACATTATTGTTTTCATCTTTGCTAGTACATCTCCAGTAATTAGAAAACTCTTACCGAAATAATGTAAAACAATTTAGAAATTTTTCGCCTATTACCACAAATACATACATTTTTAAATGTCAGTACGACTGTACAATTTTCCTACAGCTTACGATACCGTCGAAGACATTTGGGTGTTTAAATACTACCTCATGATTTAAATGGTTCATCGTAAACTATGAAGCAAAAATGCATAATCTGATACACGACTATTATTACGAGATTAGATGTTCAGTGAAAATTGCCCGTCTTTAAAATCCAAAATAAAACGGGTAATCAAATTATTTTTCCACATTCGGAAACTCATCTTCATATATGTTTAGTTAAGTTTAGTTAGTTTAATTTTATCAGCTTCTAGAAGTTTAAATGAGTTAAAATAAAAATAATGAAAACTCGTGTTTTTTCATTTATACTTAGGCGAGGCTTGGTAAAATACATACCTATTTAAATATAACGCATATATTAATAATAAGTAACAATATGTTAGGGATATACTAGCTATTATTATTCCGATATTTCAAGAGTTCTTATTCTCATTTACTAATCTTTTAATTATATTCTAAACCAAATACAATATTTGTATTAAATACAATTATATTGTATTTGTTTATTTACATCTTAAATACTTATAATGTCCGAATACAATTAATTACGTAATATAGGTATCTCAAAATATTTAGAAGAGGAATCAATAATGTGAAAATGTAAATACATTCTTTTTGGTTCATAGAAACGGGCTACTATCCATAATAAAAGCGAGCGTCAGCTTCGATATTCGATAAGGCACGTAATTTTTTTTAAGAGGTCTTAGATACCATTATCAACGTCACGCGCTCGCTTCGAGTGGCGCTGTTTTGCCAACATTGAGTACGCTTAAAAAAATGCAAAACAAGTTGCGATTGTATTTGGAAATAATTACGAAAAAATTAATTTAAAAAGTCAGACATGTTTTTCGGCTGCTGTTTGTTATTATCGATTAAAGTAATCATTTATTTAGTTTTATAGAAACACGACAGGAAAATCAAAAATCTACTTTATATTGCGATAAATAAGTACAATTTAATGTAACGTAACTTTCAGCTACTGTTAAATGCAACCACCAATATTTAAGCTATAGTGCTGAACTTACATTAAGTGTCAAACATAACGAAGTGTCGCCTCGTGGTCTATTCATACTAACGCCATGATTAATCGGGTCGAGGAGTCACACAACCTGAATTCACCTCAATGAGTGCCTCGCATTTCGACGCTATAAAGAATAATCCAGACGACTTACCCCAGCAGCGGACCCAACGCACCCATTCACGTGCCTCCTACTCGCGCCTATGCGACTATACGCGGTGGGAGTGAGACGAAGGCAGTTTTGACAGCGCATCGCCTATTCATTAGTCGTGATTACGGTCGGACTGGGATGAATTGACATCTGGGACGCCCGCACGGGCAAGCCGTCCTCGTGCTTTCCCTTCTGAGGTTACTGCTAAATTTTAAGAGTCTGTTGTATTTGAAACATGTGCACACAAAATGGTCTACGACACTGTCGTAGGTATCTTTAAAGGGAATAGTTTGTACAATAACTTCAGAGAAATGCTTGGTACATTTAAATACTTATGTTGCCCGTTGGCGGAACTTCAGAGGGAAAACTCTCAAAGGGAAAGCGAGTGGAGGCAAAGCAGACATTCCTTTGCGTCGTGGAAAATGAGGGGAAATAAATGGGATATTTATAAGCGCCTTTCAACTTGGATCAAAAAAATGATTAAAGAACTGACAATTTTAATTACACTGGCGACGATTCCTTTAACAATAAATAATTCGCAAATTTTATTAAAGACAATTTAAATTCGCAAATGTACATTTTGCATAGGCCTTAGTAATATTTAATGAATGAAGGATACTTACCGAGAGCAGTGTTCGCCATACGCATAGTCTGAATTTGCATATCTTCTGGGGAGTTCTGGGGAATCTTTCTCTTCCTAGGACGTCCCTTTTGGCTCTGGCCGCCGGTGTAGAACTGATTGGGAGAGTCACCCTCGCTGTGCAGGTCTTGGCATCTGTCAGTAATAATATTTGATTTGAATACGAACTACTTGTAACAACAATGAAATCGGAAGGTAAAGAACCATTAAAATCAAACATCTTGTAATGTTCCATCCACAAGCATATAGACTTCTATCCGCCAATCCCCTCGATCCAGGGCCTTCTGAATCCAGCAGTATCCCACTATCTTCTTCAGGTCATCAATTATAAACAAAATGTAAAATAATTGGATTCTTATAGCCCTAACAGAGAAGTTTCAAAGAAGATCGTAGTGCATAAAGAAAACTTAAAATTTTTGAGTTGGTATTCCCAAAAGGTTATTAGTAGATACTCGTAGACCTGGGCAACTTCATTATCCTGTGGTGACGTGAAGACTTTTTTTCGGCTCACTGTATGTAAAAAAACACCATTTGAAGCTCTAAATGAATGTAATAAATCAAATTGGAATAAATTTTCCATACTCGTATAAACTTCGATTTTCTTAAAATCGAACTATTTTGTTTCATAATACCTACCTCTCCAACTATTGTCTTATTTTTTACGTAGGTATTTATCCCTTACGTCATTCATTTATTTAACGTTTACGAAAGTTCAGCAACAGATAAATTTCTTCCCTTCAATTATTAACAGAACGGGTGGAATCTACGAGAGAATATAGATTTGATATGATATGTAATAACCTTAAACTCGAATAAGTGGCTAGTAAAATTTATTTTTTATTGCATTTTGGTTTATTTATATCATTCATTGATGGTTGACGGTTATGATGATGCAAAACTCAAATATAGGCTCTCGTGTTATACGCATCGTGATACATGAAGCAAACATTGCATCAGTACGAAACAAAATTCTAACTTCTAAAGTACTTATAAGTATGTAATCTCAGATATTTAGTTAACTGTATGTGTGTGTTTGTGAACTTGCACGCGCGCGCGTTTGTGTGTTTGTTTGCCTGCATATGGTACGTACCGATAGACACTAGTGACGTCTTCGTCACAGAACTCGTCCATGCAGGCGCTGTCGTAATGCGGGCGGCAGTACACAAGTCCATCGCGCATACCGAACACATCGCCCTTGGACAGTAGGGTGCCGCAAGCCACGCAGGTGAAACACGTCAGGTGGTACACCAAGTCCCGAGCTCGCATCACTAACTCGTTAGCAGTGATACCGTTACCGCAACGCGCGCAGCGTTTCACACAAAACATTCTGTAACAAACGAAAAATGTTCCATAGATATCTTAAATGAACGTTGAATAAGTACACCTGCTTAATATTGTTTTAATTATTTAATTGTGAAAAAATAGTGGATACGTATACATTCTGATACTCATTTTATTTGTCACCAATATGTTTTACAATAATAAAATCAGCGTGGCAAATATTTTTGATTCCGAGAAGTTTAATATCATTTGTTGCGGAGTAATTGGTATGGTAAAGAGATACAAGTGAAAAGTTTCCAGATCGCTATTTGTCTTTGGTACCACTGTAACGGCTACTTAAAATGACGTTTATAACAAAAAGTGAATAGCACAGTAATTGAGTATTAAACTTAAGAGAATAAATTTGAGCTCAGTTGCTCGTACCTGAACTGCAAGTTATCGTTTACTTTGAGTTTGCGTGTTTATTAAAATAGTTTTATGTAACTTGTTGATGTTCATTCGGTATACTATTCTAAAGTCATGAACTAAAGAACAAAGATTAAAGATAATAATGACATAGGCGAAAATGTCGAAAGTAACAAAGTTAGCACAAAGACAAATCCCAACTAAGAATAAAGCCGCTAACAAAAGCTAGCTTTTCGCTTCATCAATCTACAACAGACGAATGTTGGAGAACAGAGTCACCGTACTAATAGGTACCTACCGCTGAATGAAAAATATTAGAAGTTTAGTTTCAAATCGTGTTTTGATGATAATCGATATTTGTGGTTGTAAGCAAAATTCTTTTTAATAATGTAGGTATGTACATTTCTAACTTTCATTTAATTTGATTCAGCAGGTACCTTGCGTATACTTAGTCTTCGTTAAATACTTTGCCACTTTGACCACGTAATTATTAATGCTAGAATTGGGCCACAATATTAATAAATATTAGGTATAGGTACCTATTACACAATCTAGCAATAAAATATCACTTAATGAATAATAAATAGGTATAGATCTACAAATTAAACTTACGGCACAAACTTTAAATCCTACCGATTTAGTAACTTACAAGATGTCTGGTCTTCTCTCAAATCCCTCTAACTGACCTCTGGCATTTCGGCACGTTCCACAAGCCCCACAGATTATAGTTTAGGCAGCCTACAGTTAAGCATACAATTAAGTTTATATATGTAACTTATAACAAAATGTTTAATCCAAAAACGGAATTTAAACTCTGATGGTATAATAGTTGCAAGTTTATGTTCATACCAAAAAGTATTGTATTCTACTAGTTATTATAAAATAATATTTTTGAAAGCCCCGTAAGTTTCCAAATGAATGACGTCATTGTATAAAAAATGACGTCATAAAAATAAAAACAAACACGTCCAGTTATTAAATTGGGAATGAATTATTTATGCAAAAACATCACAGAATTCAATACACGATATAAACATGACGTGTCGTGTTTCTACGTGTCATCTCTAGAGCTAGTGCACGACACGTGTAGAACAATTACACCATATGTTACGGAACAAATTGTTGGGGTTGAAGTATGTTTACAAAATTATGTCAGATCCAACCCCCGTCAGAACAGTCGCCTAGAAGGGGCGATAACTGTCTGTCAATAAAAAATGATCCATGACAGCCAATTAAGATCAATATTTGATTTTTTACGTACCTACTATAAAAAATACAATACCTATTTGTAATAGAACGGTTAATATGTAATTATGTCAATTGTCGTATTTTTTTAAAGAAAAGGAGCCCGGAATATAGTCACTCAGTAACAATAATTAATGCAACGTTTATAGCACCAATTGTATTTAAATATAGAAGCCAACGTGGCTCTGAAGGGAACGAAGCCAACCACATCCATGTACCTAGGAACGTTTCAAGCACGCACGACGGGAGCAAGACAGATGTGTAATATATTTAGCGCTGCGACAGGTGTGGGAGCGCGCGAGTGTGTGCGACCGTGAGTGACGGACCGCGCCGCCCCCTAATTGCACCTCCGTGTTGACATTCGACAACTGTCCGCGCGCCATCTATTTCAACAACCGCCGAGCTGGAAGATGCAGATAAGAGAACCTACCACCGTTCAACGAACATTCCAGAAGATTTATAATAAAAAAATGGAAAAGGAAACATTTTCATCAAAAATGTGTTACTCAACTGCTCCAGGACGTGTACTTGAATGTAAAAAAAAAGCTTTATATTTTCTATCATTTTTGATGAACTATCAAAACTTGACTATCATTGTTGACTACAAAAAAAACCTCAACATTACGGTAAAGACATCGGTATTTCATTATAAATATGTATGTTCAAAAATGCTTGAAAATCGTGGATTCATTCGGTATTAACGAAATAAACCATTACATTAAGAAACACATATTTTAACTAAGCTAATACGCACATGATATAAGCAATGTATAATACATAGAATAGATACATTGCTTATACATTACGCTTTATAAAATCCCTTCAGGTACATAAATATTCCCAATAAGTGGGAACGTAGCGGACCAGGCCGTGACTGACAGAGTGCCACCGCGTAATTGCATCAGAATATTGACACTTGACAACTGTCAATTCGACTAGCAGACATTTGAATCGAGTATTGAAAAATATAAACCAACACTACATTTTTTAATATCCACAACGGACAAATGAGTCTGTAGAGTTATTTATTATATGTATAATGAATTGTTCACGTTAAAAAAGTTAGAAAATTATGGGATCAGATAATCTTTCACCTGATTCCAAATAAATTATTTCATATCAAAATAAAGAAAAGAGACTAGTACGGGACCAGAATTTTAAGGAACCTAAGTAAAAAAAGTAAATCAACTCACCGTTAAAGCAAATACAACCGTAATTTAATACTAATATTTATTCGATTGAAATTAGTTAAAGTTTGGTAACCCTGCAACAGTGTTAATAAATTAAAACATCAACGCAAAGCAAGTTGAAATTTCGTGTCGCTTAAAAACATTCGCCATTCACGCTATCGCCTCTCGCCGTGCAAAAAAAGAACGCGGGCACTACATAAATCGCTGAAGTTACTAGACTATGCGAATGTTGGAAAATTTTATGCAATTACTTTTCTAGAAATCAAACAGACATTCGTCGAAACACCGTATTAAAATAAAAAATCTTCGTATGTGATTACATTACCTGTGTACTTATTACAAGGCCCTGATGTTAAAGGAACCTATATTGCCCTTTATAATACCGATACTCATTTTGTCCTCTCAGATTCTGTTGTTGATTTTTAACAAGACGATATAAAATAAAAATAATAGCTCCACCGCTGCACAATGGTTTTGTGTTTCAGTCTCCTCGGATATAAAATGTATTTCCTGTTGACAAATGTATCTTTCCTGGTAAGAGGGTAGCTAATAGCATGCATGCTATTACCTGTAATAGTCTTCTTTGCAGTAAATGTTCCCATCCCTAGAGAAACAGGTCAGCTCGCTATCCAAAGGTAAACGACACTCGCAGCAGCGGAGACAGGCGCCGTGCCACTGACGATCCACGGCCAGGAGGTAGTATCTGAAAAGAATAAATTAGACTAATACACGAGTTTTAATCGTTTTATGGCAAACGGAAACATTTGTACTCATTCCTTTTTCAAATAACCTTTTATGAAGCTCTGACGTAGCTAGTTTAATAAGTTGCAATGTATTACTGTTAAAAAGAATCAAAGCCATGTTTTGGATGATGCGTTTTCATACTATTATTCTATCACATTTTACTTGGTTCATCTTCAAACCTTCGACTATTAAGCTAATCGCAGTAATTACATTAATGGACAGAACTTCCAGTTTGACGTTTTACTTTTGAAACGCTATGCAAAACATCTTATAGGAGACAAAAACACTCAATACGAAAACTATCTTATATTACTCGAATTTTCTCGTATCCACCATCATCTAATGATTTTCCACCAACATTTTTCACGCGGTGAATACTTTCCGACCTGTGCTCGGCATGTCATATGTCAACTACAAAAGAACGTTTTGCTGATTTTATATTAATTTAAAAGAATATAAGATACTTTCAGTGAAGGCTACTACAAAACTGTTGTTGTTTTAACAGGAACAAAGAAACAATGAAAATATTTTTTTAATAGGCAGATATCGAGTTTGTATATGCAATATTGAACTGGTATTAAAATAATCCTTATCTCTGGTATAATTACGCATTTGCGCGAACTTATTGTGTTTACATTATGTACTGTGCTCATGTACCGTATAGTGTTCACATGTGAACTTACACATCGTACTTATTTTTCAAGTGGCAAGACATTAAGTACGTTGTTCCATACTTAAGAAATACATACGATTATTTGAAAAATTGCCGTGATTAAAATTCAATATTGGTTTTCTTATTAACAGGTACAATCATTATTATATTTATAACTGATAATGAACCCTCTGTGTAAGGGATATCCAATTGGTGGAAAGTTAACACCAATTCAAGGTTTCATCAGCAAAACTGAGATCACTCTACATTGTAAATTAGCACTCGTTTGAAGATCTAAGTTATTTTATTGAGCAGGTACATAAATAAAATGAAGTGGAACGCTTTAGCCAAATAGAGATCGGAGAAAACATTTTATCAAGGTTAGGATTCTCTGCAGC
>DWDV01003152.1:0-10842 GCA_018245615.1 Mimoniades ocyalus | reverse complement strand
TAGGTGGTGAGCCCATTGCCATATACCGGGCACTTATCTAGACTCCGAGCCACTACTAGAAAATCTAAATAAGAAAATTTAGTAGTGCCCGACCCGGGAACGAACTCAGGACCTCCCGTTCGGCAGTCGCACTTGCAACCAACACGACCAACGAGGCAGTCAAAATGTAGGTAGGTGCGGGCTATAATTGGTTGATTGTCACAAGCAACCCGAAGGATTTACGGACTTTTACACAAGCGTTAAATATGAAAACTTCGTTCAGACGACGAGTACTTTTGTATATTGGAGAGAGCTAACATTGAAATTGTGTGCCGAAAACCAACAGCTTGAATTATGTTTTGTTGGTTTTAACTCTGCGTACGGAGCATTCATCGTCAATGTGTAGAATGCCAAACTGGGACACGAATATTGCACGTTTTATTTTTCATTTTCAATTTATGTCTTTACGAAACAAGTGAGCAGTAATTAAAATACGTAAAACAAGCATACTTTCATTAATTAATGTTTTATTAAGCTTTTTCCGTAATCTTATTAATAATAAGAATAATCTTTTTTGTAACAAAATTTTGGTCCTTAACAATATTTCGTTAGAAATTTTATTTCAACACAACACAAATATCTCCATAAACCGACTGTCACCGCTTACTTCTCCCATAATATAATGCAATTGTGTGCCCGAACCTTTACCTCAACTACAGACCCATGCAATATTTACGACGGTCGTGTGCGACAACTTTACGGTCGCGTTACTTGCACGCCCTCTGTCAGAAACAAAACACAAACACCTAGAACATTGTCGACCTTACTCACTTGTAATAAAGCTGCACACTTTCGCGTGCAGTCACCAACATTTTCTTTATGACAACACTTATTGTTTAGTTTTCCCGTGTGGAGGATAGATTCTGAGAAAATTTCTTTACGGCTTTTTATCTTTTAACATCAGAGCAGTTTGCTTCATTTTTTGTTTTATTGTTCGGTTTGAATTTTTTATTATTACTGGTAGAGTCGTCGACTGCCATCTGTCTGCTATCAATTTTATTTAGAACTTCAAATATAGAACCGTAAATTAGTTAGTTAAACTAACATTAATTAATCATAATTATCTTCATCACATCAGTCTCTATTGTTCCATAGCTGGACCTGGACTTCTCCTGTGTGTCATAATTCCACCCTACTGCCACTTCATTCATCGTACCTGTTCTTTGAACTATTCATATCAAGAATATTAAGGGTTTTAATAAGCGTGATGAATTATATATTAAACGTAACATCACGCCAGTAATCCCCGAAGAGGTAGGCAGAGGAATGCACAACACTCCCACGTTTCACCAGTTACATTTACGTCCCACTATGAATTAGGTGGTGAGCCTATTGCCATACACCAGACACATTTCCAGACTCCGAGCGACTACCAGAAAATTTAAATTGAAAAAAATCAATAGTGCGTGAGTCGGGAAATGAAACCAGGACCTCTCGATGGAGAGTCGTACTTGCAACGACGACCAACGAGGCAGTCAATTGTATATTAACTACATTTATTAGTTTGGCGAATGTTGTGAAGCACCTATCGTCGACATCTGTGTCAATTTTTATTCCTTCAACTACTCTTAACCTCATTCCAATGTGTTCACTCTTCAACTCTGCGTATGTATACACAGCCAGATAAACAAATTCATACATCTATTATCGGGAATGCGAGCGCGCAAACAATTTCAAATCGTGATCGTCTTTGCTTATATTATATACAGTTATTTGTAAAGTTATTTATTCTATGCCTACATAGTCATAATGGTGAGGGTGACAATGCTAGAATGTCAAAACTTTAACAAAACTTAAAGCCTAAAAATAAATGAATAAAATATTTCTAATGTGTGTATGTATAGTACTGTATATTTTTTATGTCCGCACTTTTATTATTATTGTTATTATTATATAGATCTAGCCAATCTCTTACAGGCTAGGCAGCGAGCTCAGAGTGCTATATACCTCTATATAGAGCAGACGTGTTCCTTCTATATACATACAGTCTTTCCGTATGGGTTATCATTTAATTTTATCTTTCCAGTATTCGTTTATACATATATGATAATCATGATAATACTATTAGTAACATATCATGAGCGAATTTTTAAATAATTAAATATATACATATAAATATCCCAATAGTCCAAACTTGTGTTATTCTATAATTTGCAAGAAGTCATTGGGTGAGTACAAAACGCCAGCCACGTTTGGCCTCGTTAGATTGTTACAACATTCATATTTACACCACTATGAAATACACCATTCTCCACTATACAAAATCGGCGCAAGTAATAAATGTGTCTATGAATATTGACGCGTGCCAGCATTAATCAACGCTCCCCGCTGACCGTACTAATTGCTCGCCGCATAAATCAAGCTTAATCGATGATATTCGTCAAACATTTTGCTTCAAACTTTCTAAGTACGAATGTTTGATTTAAGGAAATTCAACTTTAAATATTGATACATAAAAATTTTCGGTTGTGAAGTTGCAATGGTGATAATAATTTAACTAATATATTTTAATGTGCGTGTAAATTAATTTTATTTTATTTTATCTTTATTTTATTATATTTATTAATGTTTGGTATCACAAAATCAAGATTAGAAGAACGGGTTACTAATCTCAACGTCTTGATATCGTTTTTAAATAGCAGGTTTCGATATTCGCAAAGTATTAAAAAATATTAATATTTTATTACAAGCAATATATTATCCTCCAGAAAATTTCAAAGAAAGTCAAAATTACACAAGTGTATAAGAAAAAGTCAAATCAATTGCACATCAAATGAAACATACAGAACAAAGTAAAACGACTTCAGTATCAAAAAGGCTTCTCCAAAATTGAAACGCCTCCTTAACACAGATTGTAAATTTTTAAATAGGGCGAAATTGTTAATGTACTCGTTCTCCTAAAAAAAATATACGAGCCACGGATCCGTTTAGAAATATTCGCATAAAATACAAAAACTAAAAAGTAGTCCAAGCGAACATACAAGGCTGAATTTAGAAAATTTTGTCACACACATGCACATGCTTGTACGAGAGGAGTATCCGATAGTTGCTTGCCTCATCCAGAGATTCTTGCTACATGATGTCGTGAAAGGTTAGGTGACTGAAGTACTTTATCTTGTTACATTATCATCACGGCAGCTCCTTTACGGGTTAGTCAAAGATCATCAATGTCAGAGATCTCTATTCTTACAGACCAAGACTCACCTATCATGATCAAATAGCTAAGATACTGGCTGATCGGGGAGTATGAAGTGTCCGAAAGCGGCGTGCATGAATGAAGAGAATGATTAATATAGAAGAAGCGCGGCAGGTCTGTAAGGAGAGTGATATTTGGCATTCGGTGGTCTCTGCCTACCCCGTAAGGGACCTGGCGTGAACATATGTATGTATGTATGGACAGACTCGCCGTGATTATTTCACATTTATCATGTATCTAACATTGAAATGAAATCATAATTTCCTTCAACCAGCTCCAACCGGAAATGTGTCAACATCGGTTTGACGCACTCGTATGTTCATACCGTCATTAATTGAATCCACTCGCTGACCGTAGCATTTGCTCGTATAAATAAATCGGCAGTATTCATCGATCATGTTGAGTTATCGCGTGAGCTTGGTTTCTAAATATCAATTTACAGTAACCACAGGGTTAGGGCTTATTCTTGCTACAACAGACGCGTGCTAGGCGGGAAGAAGTTACTATTTGCGAAAATAAATAAACAGGAAGCCCTTTTTTTTAAAACAAATTTTAAGTCACATGTTTGTTCCCTTTCTACACAATTTAGAATAAAACGGCAAATTAGAATACAAAGGCAGTGAAGCTGTTTTATTCTTCAACGGATGCAATGCAATTGTAATTAGATGTCCCATGTTAATTTTTATTCATAATATTTTGCAGGAACTTATGAGAAATAGACGTACCTGTTAATCGACCAAATAACCACCAAAAACTTTTAAAAGTGCTATTATATTTTTTCATTACGACAACAAATTACTAGTGCAACCAGGTAATCTAATTTGGGCTTCTATGAATTAACCGTGGACATTTAATTATACATAATATTAACTGTCAATAATCTGTAAATGTCAACAGTCAACAATATATAATTATATCAAATGACTTATAGTTCAAAAAACGTAGTCACACAACATGTTCCAAAATATTCCGAACCACAAGACGTAATCGATCGGCTCGGGGGCACAACTTTGGCACATCATTAGTGTGATTTATGTAAACACTTCCTCATGCTTATTTGCGCTTCGGTTGTGAATGTAGTTTGTGGTTATCGGGTAGCGGCTCCGTTGCTACACGATATATTACATTATGCATGAATGTTTTACACATAGCAAACTCCGAAAACGATCAGGTTCCTTGAAAAAAGTACACACGACTTTTCTATCTAGACTCAGAAAGAAATATTCTTCTTGTTTAACTATCTGCGTTTAACTTCTGCGTTACTATCCCTAAAGATTGAGCCGGAATGTGATTTAGTGAGTCTTTTATTTTTTGAAGCGAACAGTGGGGAGGGGAGGGGGGAGAGCATCACAGGAGATGCTCTGGGGTCTTACAATAACGCGACTAGCGCCTTGTACCTTGCTTATTCGGCTCGCAACAGAAGGGCAGTCTGCAATTGCCAGTCACTCACGAGAGCGTGGCCTCTTGAGGCTACTAAAATATGCAACCTTTCCCGTAGTATGAAACCAATGACTGAAGTCTCTGTTTCGACCTCCCGCCATACCACGAGTAGCTCTTACGTCCGGAGAATTACCAGATGGTAATACAAGAACGGCGGGTAAACAGGTGTTTGCATACAAATTAATATCATTTAATTTCATTTAATTTCGTATTAGTCTGAAAAAACTACTCGTTAAAGTATCTATGTGCGGTCACTAGATACCAGCAGCAGTAGTAACCATTTCTCAGGTATGTAGCGAACTATCTTCTTAACGCTTAATGCGTGTACAGATGTCTTTCGGACATTGTGAGGAGATTGTTAATGGCAACAACATGACTAGTGATTCACGTACTCCCATTTCAGGAAATGCCCGAAGCTCTACAAAAAGATTTCAAGTACCAATCACACAGCGCTTCTCAAAGTATAAGAAACAATCTAAGAGTTTTAACGGTTACAGAAAGATATTTAGTTACATATACATACTTCTTATATATTTATAATCTTGAAATGAAGTCTTCCTTATAACGAATTTTACTACACATTTTTCTACAAGTTTTTTTCAATATATGTAGGTACTTGTATTTGTTAATAGACCAAACTGACAATTAGAGAAACATCACCACAGTATTTTTTTTAGATCAAGGTAAAACATGCTTAAGTTAGGAAAGATCCGCTTAACTACATATGTATATCCTTACACGTGAATGAAAATACGTAACACGTACCATCACGTACCATCACGCCTGTAATCCCCGAAGAGGTAGGCAGAGGAATTTAGAACACACCCACGTTTCACCATACACCCATACACCTGGCACATATTCAGACTCTGAGCCACTACTAGAATATCTAAATTAGGAAAATTTAGCAGTGCCCGACCCTGGAATTGAAACCAAGACGTCCCGGTCGGCAGTCACACTTGCAACCAACACGACCAACGAGGTAGTCGTGAATGAAAATACATTATTGAAAACCATAACTAAAAGTGAACCTTTGAAATAATTAAAGTTCCGTAAAGTTGAGTTACCTAGACCAGTTTCTTCAAGGATTATTGCTAACATAAAATTCTATACCAATTTGAAATTTTCAAAACAAACTCAACAAATATAAGAACACGATAGCAAACAGAACGTTAGCGTCGAAGTAGTTTACACCTTCCGGTTGTACATCCAGCAACGATAGTCGTCTTTGTTTAATGAAATTCCGTTTGCGATATTCAGCCTTATTGCCTACGAAGTCGGCGCAGAATGCCGTGAAATTCCAATAAGCAAGATAACATATCAGGCGAATTGTACCAGTGCAGCGAACAGGATAGATTGCCTAAACAGTAGAACAATTATGTCTTCGAAAACTCCTATAATTTAAATTATTTTTTAGATTCAAACTACCCTCAAAACTAAATGTTTATCTCACCTAGGTGGTATCTCAGTCCAACGCATCTGTATCAAGTAGCAACGCATCTGTGCTGGAGATGAACAAGGCCATCGTTATTCATCTGGAGCAGACACCCAGTATCCATATACTAACCAATATTGACAGCATTAGTAGGTACTAAATAAACAAATAGAGCTATAGTAAAAATCTTATTCCTATATAGCATACAATTTGAATTTGAATTTGAAGCAATACATAGCTACGCTCCTAGCGTTTTCTGCTACATTCATGTAAAAAATAAATGATAATTAAATTATACATAGCCCAAGCGTAAAACAATGCCGACTTGAGCATATATTTTATAATTAAAATTATTATTTATAATTAGAATGTACAACGCTACTCGTCTTAAATACCAACGAGGGATTTATCTATAAGTGCCGACTCAATAAACCAGCAATCATTCGAGGATTAATCTGACAAATCATAATAAAGTTTGCTATATGCGGCATCTGTTATCACAGTGCACTGTACTAAACGTAAGCAGTTAGCAGAACAAAAGAATTGCGGAACAAATGGAGCTCGGTGTGTTGAGACGATGTTGACGACTCTCGCTTTCGCTAGCGCGTTGATCACACTCGCCGCGGCGCAGTACCAGTACTCCGTCGTTCGAGGTGTACAAAATCAAGTACTTTGTGTGTATTGTAACGTACCTACTGGTAGAACTCGTCGTGTTAGTAAGGAAATATAGTGTAAAAACCAATACAGATACTAATACTAAGACGACTCGTACCGACGTCTATTTGGATTAATTTTAATAACATTTATTTGTAAAAAAACGTAACATCACGCCTGTAATACCCGAAGAGGTAGGCAGAGGAGTGTAGTATACTCCCACGTTTCACCAGTTAAGATTACGTCCCAATATGGAACAAGTGGTGAGCCTATTGCCATGCACCGGGAACATATCCAGATTCCGAGCCACTATTAGCAAATATAACTTAGAAATATCCTATAGAACCCGACTCGGGATTTAAACCCAGGACCTCTCCAATCGGCAGTCGCGCTTGCAACCAAAAGAACAAACGAGGCAGTCACCAGTCACCAGTTCGTTTCCTATTATCTTTATATCAAAACGGTACCTGCAAAGAAAGATGGGAACAGGTTAAGGTAAAGTTTAACCAGTATATCAAGATGTTTAAATTGTCAAAATTTCCTTTCTGAGAACAGGTTTTTTTGGTGTATGAGAAGATATTATACCCTACTTATTATACGCGATTCAAGTGGAATTTCCTCCAAATTATTTCCTTTTGACTGCCTCGTTGGTCGTGTTGGTTGCAAGTGCGACTGCCGAACGGGAGGTCGTGGGTTCGATTCCCGGGTCGGGCACTACTAAATTTTCTGATTTAGATTTTCTGGTAGTGGCTCGTAGTCTGGATATGTGTCCGGTGTATATCAATAGGCACACCACCTATTCCACAGTGTGACGTAAAACGTAACTGGTGAAACGTGGGAGTGTACTACAACCCTCTGCTTACCCCTTTGGGGACAACAGGCGTGATATTATGTTCAATCTTATTGTATCTTCTTTGTGCGTTATTTATTACATGTTTTCTATCGATAATCATTGTGAATTAATAAATAATTTAGTAAAAACAGCATTGTTTTTATTTAATTGTTTTAATGATTGTCTATATTAATCAACAACTAAAAAATTAAAAATATTTACTTGTTATGAGGTTGGTGGAAAAATATTGTCAGGAAATGTTGCCCAAGTGTTGGTTGCCCTGGGAAGTCTGCAAACTTGTATTTGGTCAGCTTCACAATAAGTCTTGTCATTGTGAAAGGAGACCAATTGCAGTCAAATGGTTGATGAAGACAAAAACAGAAAATTATGATAAAAAAAAACACAATTCCATTCATACACTTTATTGTTGCGTCATTAAACAAAAAATAATTAGCAAATTCGTAATCAAAACAAATTAGGCCCTCATTACCTTAGGCGCACACACATTTAAGTGTTATAATTAACAAGGAAATTTAAAAATCAATACAAAAGAAATATCAAAATAATATCATCAACCGACCACCGTACAGAATTATATGAATAAATAATTAAATTATTATACAATCACTTCGCTATACAACTTAATACGTTCAGAAATACACAATAAAAAAATCAAACAATCGGTCCATCTTAACGTAAAATATACAATACATAAATGTCTATACACAATTATATCAACAGGTAAGTGTTATGCAAAAAAGTGCAATCCAAATATTATTGAATATTTAATTTATTACCTCTAACAGTTTACGTGTACGGGCTTCATGGATAAGCGATTATAAAATTCACAGATACACGATCAATGTAGTTTCATACGTGAAGCGCTACGCGACTAAGTCGTTAAGGCATTGTATATCGTATAACAATAGCATACGGGGCTATAATCGCATATCCAATAGAGCCCGAGTTTGGCCATGGAAGCGACTTGGTCCAATATTACACAATTACGAATAATCAGCTTCTATGGACCGTTTACGAGCTACCATTATTAAATAACTACACATAGTATCAGCGGCTCTTTCATCGCAGCTGTGACGTAAGCCCGTCTCTAGCGTACACTGGACGTACAATAAAGGGAGTTTCACACCTAAAGGGATTTTGATTCTGTATAAAAACCACTACATGTTTAAAGGTACGAGTATGTTTTTTCCATTTATAGTACAAGCTATGGTTCCCTTTATTGTACTGTGTGTGTCAATTACTAATATTACGCAGTAATCTGGTAACGTAATCTTTGATATTTTATTACATATAAGTAAAATAAAATCCTACCCTCTATTAAAATGTTTTCATAACTTAGTATTAATAACACCTTTACATCGACATCATGTGTACTCGGAACAAATATCAAATCACATTTCAAAAGTTCCAAGAGTGGATGAATTACAAATTAAAAATATTAATTTCAATTCTGTCCTCAAAAATATTCGAATTCAACGCCATAAATATACATAAAATATATACATATAAGTTATAAGAATCTAAGTAGACGTCAATTGTCGAATCTGATTCAAGGAAATTTGATGTTTTTAAATTTCAATTAACTTGTGCTTAGTTTTGTTAATATTTATGGTTAAATAGTTATTATTAAAAAATAGTAATGTAACATTATGGAATAAAAAAATTAATATACCACTATTTGGAATCCATTTAAACGATAATAACATTGACATATAATAACTAGAATTGAAAACAAAAAAATACATTTTTACATATAAAAAGTTAAATAAAATGTATTCCTTAGCTATTACCGTTATAATACATCTTACTTACGTACTGTTACAGAAAAGACAACACAAAACATTTTTACACCATAATTTAATAAATTCATATATGAAAAATATGTGAATACTTCTAAATACTGAGATTCGTTGATCATCCAATTAATGTTCTCAATAAATTCATTATGTAGTTATAGTATAACTGATTTGAATTCAGTGTATTTCAAACACCTCCATCATAGTTTAAGATCGTATTCGATTACATATATAAAGAGGGTGTTTTTACACTTGTTAAATTATTTTTCTCAAAATCCAATTAATGTGATCCGACTATCACTTTGTATTGTAAAATAGTCAGCATTAAAACAGCACGAATGACCTCGAGGTTCGCAAAAAAAATGTATCAGTTTCTTTTGGGATATAATATTGCTAACTATATTTTGCATGCGGGTCCAGCACTAATCTATATTATTATTATTTTATTACTGTGCAACATGGCCGCCGGTACGTCATCAAGCGCGAACACCGTCACTGAAGCTTCAGTAACGAACTTACACTCGGCTCGTTGACTCGTCTAAGGTACACTAAGAATGATCAAACCGGTTGGCTGACGGATCGCGAACAAGTCGCGCGACGTCGAACTGATGACGCGACGTCGACTGACCAGTTGCGCGACATCGACGAACCTGTCACGCGACTGCGACCGACCAATCACTCGACTGCATTTAGCCTCCAGAATTATTCGGTCAATAACTTTTTGATTCTAAACAGTGTTTATTTAATTTATACAAGTTCTCTACGTTCGTGTTTACGTTTATCTTTGGACAATCTAACTGTTCGTTCCGAATAAACCTCGTACGACACTACAGCTACGTACTTCTCCTACATAGCAATAATTATACCCTGCACATATGTATATAGGATGTTTTTCGTTTACCGACCGAAATCAAGCAAGTAGTTGTAAAAGCAAGTAGTTATAATTTGATTTCATAACATAATTATAAACTATAATCAATTACTTATAGCGAAATATAACGTTGAATGTTTTTAAAAAACAAAATGGAAAAACGTATGGATGTTTTCTATACCTCCTCTACATATCTATGAACAATGCATGAAAATATCCATCATATAATTAAAAATACTTGTTCAATTTCTATCAGCAAACAAATCACACATGTATATATAACTACATATATTTAATTGGCGTTATTGGACTGCGTAGAAACGTACACAATATTCATATACAGATAGAAAAAGCACACGAGCACTAATTTAGCAACCGTTAAAAATAATAATTAGTAAAACTATAATTACAAGCCAATAATACAAACAGGCTTATTTACGCTACAAAATATGAGGTATATTTAGTCGATACAATTTTACTAGTCGCTCAATTGGAATGGTATATATATATATATATATATATATATATATATTTAAATATTTGAGCGCCAAGTGAATA
>DWDV01003151.1:0-10842 GCA_018245615.1 Mimoniades ocyalus | reverse complement strand
GGAACGACCATCACTGTACTTATTTCCTGTGCAGCTGTTATTGTTATAGCTATTTGTGTTACCATTTGTAGGGTGTATCAATTTATTTAACTTTTATTGTACAATCTAAAAACAAGGTAGATTATACAAAAGGTGGACTTAATGTGTGGTAAATTGGTGATATGCAGTAACAAAAGGAAAAAGGGAAATAGAAATTTAATCTAAACTCATAATGTAAAAATTAAAAACATTAAATTTATAGATACATATATATAGTATAATCAAACTTAATCATATGTACTCGTGCATCTAGAATATAGGTGACCCATAGCGGTCCAGGTGGACCGCCAGGGCTCCACAGAAGACTTGAAGGAAATCTACATGTGTGTGACAAAAAAATGGGGGTTTACAATTCGTAAACAGGGGTTCACGGAAATTTATCTACTTTTGATAATGAAGAACTAAAAAGTTTTCTTCGTTTCACCTCTGAATGTAGGCAGATGATATTTTAAAAACCTAAGTAACTGTTTCTTGTAAAAACTTTCATATTTATATATGAGAAAAAGTCTAGGAATGTCTGTGCTAGAAATTAGTGCTCATGGGAATTTGCCATTGCTACTCACAAACATAGAAATCTTTAATTAATCTCAATTCCAACACAATTTTGTTATTGTAAACTTAAATGAGTAAATCCCTTTTTTAATATGTATGTATTTGTTGAGGGCATAACAATATAAAAAAATACTGAATACTTAATTATATTTGCTACAAACTATATTATTTTTTCATGTCCTGTGTCACCACCATTTAATTGTCTGTTAGAAAATATAAAAATTACACTAAGTTTCAGTACATAATAGTGATTTTAAATACTTGTATGTACATTTTGGTTTCAGCCGATACTGTGGCTAAGGTTGAAAGTTCGCCTTCAGTTTGAGCTGAAAACCTGTTTCGGTCAGACACTAATTAATAGTTATTAACCCTGTAGTCATAGGTGATGATGACCACTCACAATCATGCATAGATGCTGGATATTAGGGATTTTAAATTATATTGTACTGTGAGTTAATATAATTGGAACTCAACACATTTACTAAGTTGTCAACTAACCAACATTATGTTCTCTCTGTATTTATAAATTTTTATTTGGGTAGGAAAATTTGGTTCAATAATTTTACTTTTGCAGATTGGAGAAGCCACACATGTCATTGGTGGTATGGAAGCCTCGTGAAAACATTTTAGAAAAAATAAAAGAATCAGATGAAAAAGAAAACCCTGACTCATCATCGGAAGATGAGTCAAAGAAGAGAAATGGTGTGCTTGTACCCGATCTGACCAGAATGGATGTTGAATGGAACTGACTGTCCAGTAGAAATACAAGTATTTGTAAATTATATCTATTGTAAGTACTAAAATAGTGAAAACATTAAAACTAAGTGAGCTATTTGGTTGAAAAATGTATGGTATCCATAATTTTGGTATACACAACACAACCTGCCAAGATAATGTTAACACATTGAATGCCAATAATGTACATTTTTTAACATGTTGTTGCAGTGTCAGTAATACTCAGGGGTGTGTTCAGAGTGTTTAAATAATATTTAAAAAGCACAAGCCTATTGCCCACTTGAAATACTTATTTTAAGTGGGCAAACTGGTGTGCATGTATGAAGGGTGATTTAGAAGAAGCACAACGGTCTGTAATGATAAGATATTTGGCTATTGGTGCTCTCTGCCCACCTGCAAGGAACCTGGCGTGATATGTATGTAAATATTAATTTCAATGATGATACATTAAATATATATTTACATGCTCCAGGTGTAAAGATCACAGGTGCAAAGAATGTTATGCTTAGGAAAAATAAAATTGAAATTGTAGTGGCGTTGAATGTGTTAATTCTGTCTACCCATCATTAGACAACTACTCACCACAGTTGTCCACAAGTATTACCCCTGTACCTTCTGCACATTGGACTACATATAGGGTTCAATCGAAGGCACTTTCCAGTTATTCAATAAGAAAAGCCATTAGGCTCTGTTTATACTTACAGTTTACTTAAACGGTTTTTGTACATTTTTAACACTTTCTGGTATTACCATATGCTCTGAATACACTCAATATGTTTGCATATGCCTCAGTCAGCCTTATACAAATTAAGGTAATCTGAAAGTGTAATGTAACCTCCGTTAGTGAGACCACATCGGAGCTTATATCGGTATATACTACATATTCAGAAAACATTGACTGGCAATGCAATGTTGTTATATAAGAGTTACAAACATGTCATTAGAGAGTTATATAACAAAATTTACTATGCTTTGATTAAATTAATAATATCTAATAGCCTCCTCTTAGTTTTAGTGTAGTGTTAACACTTTATTTTGTAAGTTTTCTCTCAATGGTGTTATTCTAGAGATACACTTGTAAACTTAGTATTTCATTTTTTATTTAAGTAATGTTGGTGACACAAACGTGCTATGTTCTCATAAGAATAAATGATTTTTTTTTCAATTTTAGCAATTTTTAAATGTAAATTAGATTTTGTACAAATCACTGTGTAGTTTGTGAAATATTCGTAATTGTAACAACCTTAGTGTTAACCCCAATTTGTTATTTCATCTGAAAAGAGAAATATAATTATTTTTCAAAATTTCAATATGAGAAGTTACTCTGAAGACATATTATGTTGTTTTGTTCTAAGCAAAATTTAGAAAACAGTCCAAATAATACTCGCTTGTAGTATCAATTCTAAATTTAAAGTGTCCTGGACATATCGGTCTACCTGTGTCCTGGACATATCGGTCTACCTGTTACACAGTTGCTGGTTTAATTACAACAGTATTCAGTTATATGAAACCAATTACTGTATTTTTTATTATCTAGCTTCCATTACATTACTAATTTCTTGTTATATCCTAAAATCATTAATTGTAACAAATTGAGTACCATTGATGTTTAGAGAAATAATCCACACAAAAATATCCCATTTGATATTATTTCATGTTGACAAGTTTGAACAGATGAAGCGAAAAATATTTCTGTAACTGATCTTAATATAATAATAATATTTGTCTACAATACTTTTTACACACCATTGCAGAATGTCAGTGTAATTAATCAAATATTAAAGATTCTGTGGAAATTCATCAGAATTCCATAATACAATTTTATATGAATCACACTGCTACAGAAACTAATGTCATTTTAAGCAGACCTTATAATATACTATACCTTGTAATGTACCTATACCTTACCTTACAATATACCTATACCATATAATGAATAAAAGAATTTGAATTTGAATTTTAAGACCAAAATGTCTACTTTACACCATAATTGGCTTGTATGTTATAGGTTATATTGAATACAGGAACTACCTTATTATAAACTTTACTAATTACACAAAATATTAATTAGTCTATGTGATTGATTATATATGCCAGATGCCGTGCAATTGGCCGCAGCTTTGGAATATTCTTATCCGCGCCACTCACTACCACATAGGTCATCTCCATTGAATTCCTTTTTTTGTACACAGTTCTAAATAATGATAAAAGTACATACAGTAAAGTTTTTTTAGTTGATATTTCTGAATGTTTTGGCTATTAATATGCAACACCAGCGTAAATTTAAATTTAAACTATAGCTTGAGATTTGCTCATTACTCCAATATTGCTGTATACAGTTTTGGTCAAGTAAAACCGAATTATAATTTAATAAATCCAAGGGAGATGGAAAGACAAACTTTGCAGCCATTTATTACTTTTTAATAAACCTTATCCTTTTTCTACCTTATCACAGTAAATAATAGCATACCTGTGTACTTCATGGTTTAAAATTTTATTATTAATTGAAATTGTTGTATCACAATGGAAACTTATTATTTTAAAACTGACATGAAAATTCACGAAATGTAATCTGTAGATATATAACTCGCAGAAATTAACAGGACACCTTATTATAATAACGTAATAGCGAAGTACTGACGCGTCGAGGGCTGAAGCGATAGGCGGAATCCAGTGGCGGCGCTAGGCATCGGCGACGTCGGCTACCGCCGACAGCCTCGCGCCTGAGGGGGCCTCGCAGAAAAGCTAGTTACCTATTTATTTTCGTTTCGCCAATCATCCTGGCTTAGGTTGCAGGTCATCCGGTCAGCACAGCTTCCGCTGAGAGAAGCTTCTCAAAGTTGAAATTGATAAAAACCTATTTGAGAAGCACAATGAGCCAAGACAGACTATCCGCGTTATCAGTTCTGTCAATCGAAGCTGAAATAGCTGCTAGACTTAACTACGACACAATCCTGAAAACATTCAGTGAGGCTAAAAGCCGAAAAGTTCGACTATTTTAATTTCTATGTAATTATTTTTTGTCATCATTTTATTAACAATAAAACTCGTAATAGTCTTAAATTATTTTATAACTTGGCTCACTTAATTTAACGGTTTTTTTCACTGCGATGTAAAGAGGCCTCGCGAACTTGATGTCGCCGACGTACACATTTGGTTTAGCGCTGCCGCCACTGTTCAAACGCCCATTCAGCGTTTCCGGTTCGAAATCCTGCACGCACCTCTTATGAAATTAGATTGGGTTTTGAACATTACTCGTATATACATATCTTTTTATATAAAGGCGAGGAGAAATACGTATAGTTAGGACACCAGCTCACCTTGGAGCTCTGCATAATTTTCTCTGGAACATATTAAGCGTGGCAGCGGCGTCTTTATTCGTCCATTCGGCTCACTTAGCGAAGTCTTGAGACCAAAAGTGATATGAAAACGGTATGATGATGAATTAACATAACATAACCGGAACGACAATTGCCCAATGTCCAATGTGGTACCAAGTCAGCCGAAACCAAAACCCAATCTAGGTTGTCACGGCTCGTGGGATGTCCTGTGCTTGTACACTATTCAAGGTTGAAATTAATTATTATAGTCATTAATTAACACAATACAATACGCTTTTGAAACTAATTTATGCTATTGGTGTTTTTTCCACACAATTTACGCTGTAGTTAATGGAATGGAGATTATATTATATGGAAATTACTTATTGATGTATCCAACATAGCATTTATTAATATTTACCTACTGTATTTTCGTGAAGGCATAATTCAAATTCATTTAATTAATTACATTAGCATTCCTTTTCATTATTTAACTGCCTCGTTAGTCAAATGGATGCGTGCGCGACTGTCGGTAGAGAGGTCCTGGATTGAAATCAAGGGTCGGGTACTAATTGGATTTTTCTAGTTAAACATTTTCGTCTGTATTTGTTCCCCGTGTATGACAATAGACTCACTACCTATTTTATTGTCAGACGTAAACGTAACCAGTGAAACGTGAGAATGTACTGCACTCCTCTGCCTACCTCTTCGGGGATTACAGGCGCGATGTTAAGTCCTTTTGATTGCTTCTTTGTTTAAAAACAAGTACTTATTTATTTCAATTTTGTTGTAGTCTGACAATGAGAACGAGAATTATCTGTAATAAGAATTACCTCAGTCCAACTTGTAATGACGCATAATAGTTTTAAAGAATATCTTTTACAAGTAGCAGAAATACAAATTAGTATAATAAAAATGCACACAACTTCATATTGCGATGTTTATTACAACCTGACAAAAACTTTATTATTATTAGATTTAAAACAGAGATAATGTTAACACATGAAAAATTGATAGAAACGAACATTACATTTTGTTTATATATCAGATCCTCAACATTGCAACTAAATTCAATAATCATAATATGTGTAACAATTGATATTTTTTAATAATATCACGCGGTCGATCGCGGTGTAGCTAGCCGTCAACGGGCAGCGGCGTAAGCGGTGCGAGAACCTGCGCGTTACAATCCCTAACCGGCATGCCCAGCGTGGGGATTATGAGCAAAATCCTATGTAGAGAAGCTTTATCGTTCTGTGGTCTGAGACAACCTGATAATGTGAAATATTCTATATTTCTAGTTGTCAGATTAGTATAAATCTGTGCTCAAGCAAGAGCACTGACTATAGATCTATAGAAGTATACTTTTTTACCTATAATACCTTTTTTTTACATTGTCAAGTAATGGCTTCTTTTGCATAAACAACAGCAAAAATAAACTATACGGTACAAACTATCCTCCTATAGCATACCTACATATATTTCTTATGTGACTTTTGTACGAGACTTTTTGCCATAAAGTGTTTAATGACAGTACCTACGATTTAAGCAACAATTCTAACCAAGTCCAATTGGAAAATATTTTTATGTTTATGAGATCAGATCATGTCCTATACAGGGTTGGCAGAGACCACCGTGTGTCAAATATCTATATCTTTCCAGGGCTAATGTGATTCTTCCACATTTAACATTCACTTTATACATGCACGTCGGTTTTGTAGACTTCTACCTACTACTTCTAACTACTTGACGTTTTTTTTCAAATAGTCGATTGGCTTCCCTCGACACTTGCGTTCATCACATTACCAATTTGTTCAAAATTGAAATCAGCCGAAACAAAATCAGCCTTGGTCTTCGTCGTCGGCGTCGGCCACCAACATTGTACCTATATATATTTTATGAACATAATTATTATATATTTATGCGATAGAATTAATCATGCCTCGTTTGGAGGCCGTAATGTCGTGTCGATTTTGTACCGCTGTAAGCGTCAATTTATATTGATAACACACAAAAACTAGGCCGATTTTAAATTACAATTTATACGCTTGATATGGTATATACAATGATTGAAAAAGACACGATGCTTAACGCCAGTTCCACGTCTCTCGAATCGGCTGAGTGGTTTGAGCGTTTTGTATGTTTTTTTTTTACTGTATCAACAGCCGCCTGGCACTGATTATTGTATTGTTAATCCAATTCAATTTTAAAAGCAACGTTGATCGTTTTCAAATTCAATATAATTAAGGAAATTTAAAGCCCGACCCTATTGTGCATAGTTCTTGTTCTACGCCCGTTTTAGCTCCGACCAAATTTTATACTAATGTTAAGGTAACGGTTATCTCAAAATTGATAAGCACAGGTAGGTAGTACACTACCACATTTCACCAGTTACGTTTACGACCTACTATGGAATAGGGAAAGAGCCTATTGCCATCGGGCCTAATCCAGACTCCGTGTCACTACTAGACATTCTAAGTTAGAAAAGTCCAACAGTACCCGAATCGAGGTTTGAACCCAGGATATTTCGATCAACAGTTGCGCTTGCACACAACATGACCAACGAGCCAATCGGTGCTTCAAACTTGAACCAATAAAATTATTAATATTGTCTCAGTACCTGAGTTCACAGCACAAGCGCATGAGATCATATTCACACCGTATTCTCGCTTAATCAAACAATACATACTTCCTTATTCGACCAAAACATAAAAATAAATACATTTATATAATAAATAATTGACAATACTTTGAGGTATGTTTGTGCTGTTTCATATTATATTATTATTATACCATCACGCCAGGGCCCTGACAAGGTGCACAGAAAGTAAAAAACTCCAATTGTATTAAAAGAATTCTCATCCTCCTTAAATATTAAGACTTCTTCTAATCCTTAAAGACTTGTGCTTATTCTGTCCTCAGCACTCTACATACACGTTTTAAATTACATAAGAAGGTAATTAGCTTTCATTAGGATTCCTGACTATCTCCCGAGCAGCCACTGGTACGCTGTATCTCCCAAGGACTAAGTCGGAACACTTCCATACCTGAACATATCAGCCACATCTAGTTCCATTAATTCAATACCGATGATGCATTTGGATCTCTATTTATTGAGCGATAATATATACTTCTACATATATAACTACCTATATACAGATATTACAGTTGTTACTTCCCCGTGTATTTACAATAAAGTTTTATATTTTGTGTTAATAAACCTGTTATCCAATAACAATCTATCATCCTGTCTAGACTGGTAGAGAATGCCTCTAGGCATTTAAACCAACTAACCTGGCTTCACTTGTCACAATAAGGTTGTTATAAATACAACTAGTAAAAAAAAACAAAGACGAAATTTCTATTGGGATCTAATATCTAAATCTAAATAATGGTTTCAACCGAATAATTGTGGTTATCGCAAATTATCTTCAGTTTAGATTTGAATAAAAGCATCTATTTCATCCAATTATTTTGCGTAATGGTGATCAATATAGCTCAATGTCAAATAATAATAATAGCTGGCTACAGTCTGAGCATCATTAGTCTGTCTCATCCCACTGCTGGAGATAGACCTCCTCTGAGTGGGATACAAATTTGAACACAATTTGCTTAATATTGTATATCTATACTATATGTCTCACGGGTATATGCTTTTCGCTACACTTATTTCTCTCCTGTGTAATTTTAGATAACTATTAATTTTTTATCGTGATGGATGTACCAAGCTATGGTAGCATGGTGGTTTAAATTGAAGCTCCGACTCTGTGAGTTCGGGATTCAAATCCTGAAGTACACCTTATAAAAATATGCGTTATAAACTTGCTATAACTAATACCACTTGTAATACTGAGAGAAACCTGCGTATATTAAAGTTCTTGATAAAGTTTTCTAAGGTGCGTGAAGCGTGCCATCGACGATCACTACACATCGAACATGCCAGAAGTTTTGCAAGCAATGTACGAAAACACACGACCGAAACCACAGGCGAAGCTAATATTATAATAAATTCGTTTCAGTACGTTAAACATACGGAAAATAATTAAAGTATACATTTTACATTTAACAAGCTTGCGTATTTATTCGTATTAATTATACCAGTTATGTAAAGATTGTTTAAAAATTTTATTCCCTCTACCACTGCCTCACTGTTTGAATTTTATTCACTATTGGACTGGCCCCTAGATATTCATCTTAACGTCTAGTAGTTATTGACCCTAATGGCTGAGCCCAAGGTTCAACGTTCGACTTCCATCCAGAACAAATATTAGTGTTTTGTGTCTGAATGTAAAAATCTATCTACATAAATAAGATTATAGATAATTAAGATATTTAGATAAGATTAAGATAAGATTATAGATAACTACATAAATAAGATTATAGATAAGATTACATAAATAAGATATAAATACCTAATGGCCTATTAATAATAGTTTAATTTTTGACTTTTTATTTAAATTTCAAATCACGATTAACATATTTGTTGCAAAGACTAAATCACTACGAAATGATATTTCAGATAAATTAACAATAAACCTTTTATCTAACCATAATTTTTAAACTTCTTCACTTGATCAATCGTATAATCGTAATCGTACATTTGCAGCGACATACAATTTCCGAACGCAACTTGTGTCATTAGTAATAGTTGACAGTTCTATTAACGGCGTCGTTTCGCGCCAATTCCCAGTCTACACTAGATACTGACTTCTGTCAAATTATTCGATTATGCATATCATTTACTATATTCGTTGTTTTACGCAATCCCCTCCGCTTTCCGCTCTCTTGTATTTTTCAATCGAACAAAATTTTGTGCGTCATCTTAGATTTAATAACGCTCCCTTATCGTGATTCTAGTCCTGATCGACCACCTTCTGCTTGGCAAAATTTCACATAAAGTAACAAAACAAGGAAACTTCATGAGGGATCCTACAGAATTCTCCATCATCTTCTCTAGGATGTGTATACGCTGCAAATGCATACTTAGGCAACATATAAAAATGAGTTTTAACCCTTCTCATTCTCAGATAGCAAACAAACAACAGCGAAACAACATAATTATGGTTCAAGATAATGTCCTACCAGAATATTATTCAACAGTTAAATGGTAAACAATAAACAACTCAAATTTATTCCAAAATCTATCCCTTAATGACCCAAGTAATTACAATATGCACAACCATATATTACCTGACTTAAATTGTCTCTTGAACAATTGTTAACGACTAATTAGTGAAAACAAAAAATTGTGAACACATACATACGTTAGGTACTGGCCAGTTTTTATAAAAGTATTTGCAGTGTAATAAATACTTTATTATGACAGATAAAATAATGTTAAAAGCAAACGAAGCTATTATTACCACAATATGCAATTAAACAATCTTATAAAATTAAAAATTATAGTCATACGACAGTTATAAAAACAGTGTTGGTACCAATTGAAATACGGAAGTTTTGTTTTTTTTATATAAATATAATCAACGTCACAAAAATCGCACCTCTTAAAAATTTTGTCTGTAGCGTCAGTAGCTGGTACATACGTTTTATTAATTAAATGTTAGTATCATTGGAAAGTACATTGAATAAGCTACAATTAATAAAGATTTTAATTTTAAGAATACAGTAATAGTGCTAACTATGACATGTTGAAAAGAAATAACCAAAAATTCGCGTTGCAGTGGTCCCTAGTTACGCTACCTGAAAAAGGTATAAAAAGGTCATATCAGGTAAAATGTGGTTCTGTCGCCATCCAGATTTCAAGAGTAACACTCGTGAACATTACAAGCCTGGAAAATACAGCTCAAAACGGATACCATGGAACGGATTGCACGTCAACTGCATTGAAGCCGTTTTGCCATTCGGCGAGTATTCCAACGGTTCCAAGAGACTGGCGGCTACATCAGAAGACGTGGTTTCGGAAGAAAATACTCTACAAGCGAAAAAGACATCTTTGCGGAATCGATTCTCTAATGCTGTTGAGTTGCAACAACAACTCCAATCAGCTCGGAGCACTTCCATAAGTGTCTCCATGGTTAGGAGGAGACTACGGGAAAAGAAAATTAAAGCCTACAGACCTGCTAAAGGCCCAAAACTGTTTGCACAGCATCGCAGAGACCGGCTACAGTTTGCTCGTGACCATATTGATTGGTCACTTGAACAGTGGCGGACTGTTCTCTTCTCTGACGAGACAAGG
>DWDV01003150.1:0-10842 GCA_018245615.1 Mimoniades ocyalus | reverse complement strand
AAAACTAACTGGTGGAACGCGGGAGTGTTCTACATTCCTCTGCCTACCTCTTCGGGAATTACAGGCGTGATGTTACTCTTTATTCCAACGATTTGTGTTGTGAGTAATCTATAACTTTTTAAGCTTAAGTATAGATGTCGCAGTTAACTTTAGCTACAATTATCCTTTTAAACTTGTTACTAGTTCATAGGAAGATTATGAAAAAGTCGTACAGATACCTCTATATAAAAAATTACACACACAAACAAAATTACAAAAAGGTACACATTAGTGACATTTACAGAAGGTTTATGTTTGTTCCCTATTTATATTCTACACATCGGCCTATTTTTTAAAGTTACCAATAATGTATTTAACGTTAACAATATATATCAGAGTTCGTCAATGATTTGAGATGCTATACTAAGAATACTTATCTCCTTAAACTTTCAGTTCCAGACTGAATATTTGACTGAAGAATGGAAAATTTTCGTGCCAGTCTTAATTGATTAGAATAGCCCTATTTTGTATTGTAAAGTATTACTGCGAGCCACCAAATACGACCAACGCAGCAGGCCAGAAGACACTATTCATACATATAACGTATGCCGCAGCGGCGTTGAATTTAACCAACGATTCTTCAAATCGCAATAACCGAGAAGGAAGTTGATTGCTCATTGTCTACCTCCATTCCATTTACATAATTTATTTAATTTGGACAGTGATGAATTACAATTTGTGTACCACCTAATGATATTATGGAGTACAATATCGACCATAATATATTGCTATCTGCGTGCCTCCTACAACTGCCTCATTCGAGTGGTCGAGGGTACTAGTGGTACTAGAGAGTTATTCTAACTTGGGAATCCGAGTAGTAGTTTGAAGCATATTTTGTGTTCAGTTTATGGCAATAGGCACTAGTCCACGATGGGACGTACAGCGTAAGTGGTGAAACGTAAGAGTGTTACTATTTACCCTGTCTATCTCTTTGAGAATTACTGGCGTGATAGTATCAGTTACTACGATTACCTACGTTTATACCAGTAAGTATTAGATTTGATTTTTAACAAATGCTTAATTTTTATTAAAGACTGATAAATTAAAAATAGCATTTACTTATCTATAAACTCACATGTCAGCTATAGAAAGAAAATCTACATAGGGAATGCGTGGTTATTATAAAGTGTTCAACTATATAATAAATGAAATAATATTTCTCGAAGTAGAATAATATGTTGGTTAGCCGTACAATGAGTTTGTTAGTTCAAGCGTGTGATATAACGCAGCGGAAAACACCGTAATAATAATACACGGTTATGTTGTTTGTTGGCAGAAGGTTTACAAAGTTTGACAGGTTTCCTTTGCGTGTTCTGGAAACTATTGTATAAGTTTCAATATTATACTTAACATAGGTTCTAACCAGAACGCACTGCGCGTAACATTTAATGATCAACGGTACTTTTTATAATACAGTTCTTACAATAAAGTAGAACATTTTAACTGTACTGTTACGCAGTCGACTGAAAGCAGCCGAACTTTTTTCGAAAGTCTAATCGAATTTCATTATCAATTGTATTCTAAAATAATCAAATAAGTTAGCTGTAAGATTGTGTAGTGCTGTTAGTTAATAAATAATTAAGATGTTAAATTCTATTATTCTTGATGATTACTGCTACGTTAGTCAGCTTAAGGTCGATCCCGACTTAAGCACTTACTGCAGTGCCCCGGGCATTGATCACGCAATTATAGTACACTGAAAATTTATATTGCTAACTCATTATCAAAACCGAATTCAAAATATCATATTAATATTTATTGAGTCCAACTGGAGATATGTGTGAAAAATCAGTTCAAAATCATAAAAATCATGGAAATTCAAATGATGGAATTAATCTATGGAAAAGCCAGCCTCTGTTAGGGGTTCTTTACATTATTCAATTTTGTTATAAGTGATCAAACAAAATGTAAATTCTGGGAAGTTCAATCATATCCTTTTATGACTAAAGGCTTAAACACAACGTTTATATCACAGCCGCTACATATTTGGTTTTTCATTTGAATTAGTCGATATAAAACATTGTACATTTTAACATATTTATAGTGTTCATAAACCTAACTGGCGAAACCTGGCGAAACTACACTCCTCTGCCTACCTCTTCGGGTATTACACGCGTGTTATTAAATGACATAAATTACAACGGTGAACGCACATTCAACCACTGTGATGTGTGCGTACCTTTAAAAGCAAGTGTGACATATGAGAACACGCGACAGCAGTAATCGTGTAAACTCTAGCAATACCTATCATTCTATCAGCGTCGCCTGAACTATCATAGATGAATAACCTAGGAATCAACTGGGGCGAGGGTAAGATTTCATACACTTGGTACACGATTATAAATGTTATGAGCCGCTATCACCATTTATCTTTTAAAATTACCTAACATTTAAGTCTGCAAATATGAGAGAACTATATTATATATGCGAACTGCGAAATGGCTAATGGAAGGTCGTTACACTCAATGTATCACGTAGCTGTGAGAACTTAACTTATCGATTTTCAAGACTCCTTTGAATTCCTTTTGACAGATCTAGACCTCAATAATCCATACTTAATCTGAATATACGTATGTCAATTCAGCGCAGCCTAGTTTCCCAGAGACGTATAGGTTTGTTTCATTTTCAAAAATAGTAATTGTTTATATCAATATATACTGAACATACTGTTATTACGCAATCATTCATTACATTGCATGAAATGCGCTGTGACGTTCAAAGTTATAAATAACTCATTTTTATTATATCTCATTGCTATATATAAATATAATACCTGTTACCTGAAAGGAAGTTTAGAATGTACAAAATTGTTCATGGCACTTATCTGAGTAGTCATTGGAGAGAGCTAAGTTTAAAATCCTTTTAAGTCTTATCGAAAAAGTACCCGGATTTCGCTTCGAGTGGCTTCATACTAAATTTCTAGCCGAGCTTTTAAGTGTCTGATGTAGCTTGAAAGTACCCGTTTAGGGAGTGTCCTCTAACTGAAGCGTTGTAGAGCTATTACTTCAGATAGCATAGTATTATAGTGGCAAAGTATTGTAGTAATATGACGCAGTATTAATATTAATGGTAATGTAAGAAGAGTGTGATGAACAAAGACGAAACAGATCAGGTCTGTAAGGATATTTGGTAGTCGGTACTCCCTGTACCCTATGTGGACTGTAGTGTGGCGATATAATAAAAATAATCATCTTGATGCTGGATCGATTCTGTAAATAAATACAATTTTGTCCTAGCAGGAAATGAAAAGTCAGTTTGGGGATACAAAGTATGTTGTTCGAAACAGAGAAAAGTATTATATGTTCACTACTACTATTCACCCGAGTTTCATTCCCGCGGTAACATAAATAATTCCCGTACAATATTTCATCCCTTGATTGAGCTTCTTAGGGGTTGATTTAAAATAACACTCAAAGTATCCCGTGTCCTTCAACATCAAGCTACCTCTCTATCAAATTTCATGAAATATTGTTTCGCGATTTTGCCGTAACGACGTACAAGACCCGGTGAAAGATTTCATTTCAATAGTAATATGCATGAACATGAACTGCTTTAAATATTACTTTTAATAAATAAATAATAATAAAATTATTAAATATTACTTTTAATAAATGGTATCTAATAATTGACATCAGTACCTATATAAAATTCACTTTGCTTATTATAATAATAACACATTCAATGACGATCGAATACAATCAATAAATTTATTACCATTTGAAATCTATTTTAAACTAACCCACTTCTATATAACACTAAGAGAATTCGAGTGAAAAAAAATTTGAGAACTTCAGTCTCAAAGTTCTTTTCTCACAGTTCAATTCTATCGTCGGAAATCAGAATCTATGGCGTCGTTCCAAATTGTACCTCAATAAGAAACACCACCAAAGAGTCGGGTCGCTTCACCCTTCCGCATTGACCGCAAAGAGGAGTTTTCTAACGATGTTTGTATTTCTTGACCTACATACGAGAAAATAAGTTTTTCAAGCAAGGAAAGATTATTGTGCTCACGTCAATGCTTTTGCGTTGTTCATTTCCTCGTACCGAAGTACAAAGTATATTTAGTAGTATTCATGACCTTAAATTCATTAACATACATGTTGAGCTGAAACCCGTGTTTTTTCAAAAGGTGTTTATGAGTTTTTATTCACAGCCGCAATTTATATTATTATCGGATATGCTGGCACACACAATACAAATAGTACGTCGAGAGTGCTTCTTTAATTAACTTCGTTTCGCCTCAATTTGTTTTTTCCGCAATGGAAAAGAAAGTTTTGAAGGAAAAAGTAAGAGTATTTACAGATTATATTTTCATGAACGTTGTTCATATTAATATTTTCTGTACTGAAATTTGTGTCAGGTTTTGTGTCTTCTAAAACAGCAGTTAATAGCATGTTTTTAGATCAGATTTTTTTCCCACCCTTTTATCGTTCCGCTGTTAGAACACGGGTCTCCTCTCAGAATGAAAGAGTTAAGGCCATAGTCTGCCACGCTGACCAAGTGCGGGTTGGCAGAGTTCACATGCCTTAGAGAACAATCAACCTTAGATCAGACATAAGAAATAACAATACAGTGCAGAGAGATTAAAATATATAAATTTTGCCATGTAATTGAGACAATAGAACCTTTTCATTTAAATGGAAGTACCTATGTTTAATTCTATATAATCAATAATATTTAGAACGTTTCTCTTGGGATTTAACTTTATCCTACTGGTTTACGTTCTCAAGTTTCAACGGAATTTGCATTCCGTCATCGCCAGTTTAACTTACAGTTTCCAAAGTTTTAATTTTAGGGCAATATGCTCAATCTAAGCATAAAAAATTAAACTTAACTGGTAAAACGTGAGAGTGTGCTATACTTCTCTGCCCATCCTTTCAGGCAATAAAGGCGTGATTTCACGTTTATTTGTGCTTACGAATTTTTTTTCCACTACTTATTTATTGTAGAACTTTCGCATGAAATGACACTGAGTAATAATTATGCGCTTTGTAACACTGCCTGTAGAAAACAAAGTACCATTAAAATACATTGTAAACTCCACAAGTACATTCAATTTAACTGCGCATTTTTCCTGCGTTTCTTATAATTATGGTTGTTACAAAATCCGCTGCATTTTCATTAAAGAGATTCAGAATATTAAAGCGCAGAGGAATGTCTATGTGGACAATTAAATTGTATTACAAAGGTAATCTCATGAGAGGCCAAGTGCTTTTGTCATTTAGTCGTTATTATAAAATGTGGTCCACCAGGACTGTTCAACATCGGTTACAAAGGGGATTTTGTTTTAACACACAGACAAATGATTTCATAATAATAGCTATTAATCAAAGCCTTTAACATGAAATTTCGAATATCTTTGTGATTTAAAATGCCTTCGAGCACGACTTAAGAGTAACTGTGCTTTTGTTGAACAGAAACAAGGATCAGGTATTGTTATACTGTAACATCACTCCAATAATCCTTGAACAGGTAGGTAGAAGATTGTACTACACTCCCACATTTCACCAGTTACGTTTACGTCCCAATATGGAATAGGTGGTTAGCCTATTGCGTTACATCAGGTTCATTTCCAATCCTAGAGTCACTACTAAAAATTTAAATTAGAAAAATCCAGTAGTGTCCGACCCAGGATTTGACGCCGGGACCTTCCGATCCGCAGTCACACTTGCAATCAACACGACCAACGTGGCAGTCAAATTGTATTTCATTTATATTTTTATTATGGTACTATTAGGAAGACAGGAAAAATAAAACACATGACAGTTTTTAACGATGCAATTGTTGTGTTCCGAAAAAGATAAGCGTCGAAAGTATAATTGTGGTCTTAACGCAAACTAGTTTTGGAGGCCAAATTTAGATAAGCTAATATAATACGAGTTCGCTGTATGCGTCGCGTTAAATGTAAAGATAGCAACTGACTGTAGTATTTTCAATACAAAACTTATCAACTTGCTACCTTCATGTAATTCAATACATATAATTTTTTTTTAAACTGATCGTTAAATATAGTTTCTATTTCCCTTTACTAATAAACATTTCAATGCTTTATATATCGCTTGGCTGGATTCGTAATAGATTCTTCAAGCAGAGATTCACTATCCATAATTCTTGGAATCTCTACATCTCTACGAAAAGTAGTATTCACTAGTAATATAGGGTTGATAAATGGATGTAGGACAACCAGGATCATAGATAATTTCATTTCCTAAATTCCATATTTGCTTTAATGAACAGTAATCGTCTAATTAATCTCATCATACGTATATTTAATTTGAACCATTTTAGAATTAATGTGGAAAGAATACAAAATTACATTAGATGGGCTCCACGTAGGCGTAGGTATGCTGCTTTCACTTAAACGCACAAGTCAGAATTAAGTTAGATTCATTATTCACATACTATTATATATATATATACATATAAATATTACATATTACGTGTTATAAATATTTGCAGTTGCTGTGCGAAATTGTAAAATTTTCGAAAGCAACTTACGAAGATCTGCGTTTCGTAAAATATTTGGTTCAGCATATACCACAATTCCGAAACTTGTAAATTTCAGTATGAAAATTCATACAAGTTGTATGCAGTATTTCGCAATTCGTTAAAAATATAATTTCATTGCACGATATTTACGTATTATTTTAAAGTTACGCAACCAATGCTTGTAAACACGTAAATGGCGAGTGCTCGGATTTATTTTCACTAGCTCAATATTTTATTCCGTTATAGTTATTTATTTTACAGCTGCAAATGTTCGTTTTTCACATAAACCGTTTTGTAAGGGAATAAATAGTCGATTACAACTGCGATTCAATGTGTAGGATACATAATATCCCGTCTGTAATCCCCGAAGAGGTAGGCAGAAGAGTATAGTATACTCCCACTTTTCACCAGTTACGTTTACGTCCCACTATGGAATAGGTGACAAGCCTATTGCCATACACCGAGCACAAATCTAGACTCCGAGCCAATACTAGAAAAATCAAATAATGCCCGATCCAGGATTTTAACCCAGGACCTTCTCAAAACCTTTGGATCCAGGATCCTGCCCATTCTGAGAAGAAACCCGTGTCCAGCTATAGAATGGTAAGAGTGTTGAACGTCACTATGAAATAATACCAAAACTAGCCGTTTCACAAAATATCACGTTTCGCGAATAATAACCATCGATGTACATACGAGTAGGTATCCTAATTGTATACGTCAGTAAAAATTTAACTCTAATAATTTTCATTTTTACTATTCAACTCAATGCCGCGCCCTCGTTGACCACTTTTAGATTTACTGCAATTAGTAGGTACTATGAACAAGGTCCTCGGTTAATTTCGAATCTAGCTATCCTAATCTAGAATATTCCGAATACATTCGTAAGATAACTAATAGAATTATCCCGAAAAATATACATTATGTAAGCTGGTACAAAATGTAATCATAATTGCTTTACAATCATCACGCGTTAGTCAGCTGGGCCAGACTTTTGGATCCGTTAGAATTCTATTTAAAATTGGAATTATAAATCGGAAACTCATCGTGTATACAGGATATTACATGAGTGGATATTACATTAATGGATGAGTGGACATTACATTAATGGATGAGTGGATATTAAATTAATGGATGAGTGGATATTACATTAATGGATCAGTGGATATTACATTAATGGATGAATGGATATTACATTAATGGATGAGTGGATATTACATTAATGGATAAGTACGGTAGTACGTACTGCTGTAAACTAAATGTAGCGAGGACTCGTCACTGATTGTCAGTATATTAGCAGAGGTCCCATCCGTAGTTTACAAAATGCGCGAAACGTAATAATAAACGATATTGAATAAAAAGCCCATTTCAAACCGCGCTGATCAATGAGTATTCTATTTTTTCGTCACTAATAAGACGATTGTCAACGTCTCACCCCTTTAACTCCGTTATGTGCCACCCTACTCGTAGATATTGTTAATCTATAAGTTCTTTTTTTAATAAACGTAGACTCGCATTGTTACTAAGTACGATCTTAATTTATGGTAAGTATGAAACAGTACAGGTTATAGCACGCTCGTTTGCAGGGTCCTTGTTAACTGTTGTCATGAATAATCCCATTTCGTACCAATCCAGAAAAGACACCAGCAGAGTTCCATTGTTTAACAATCGGAGACAATACAGTATTAGCGATACGCCTCGACTGGTTTATAGGAGTGTCTACCATCTTATATTCAAATCTAAAATATTCCCTCAATTATGTGTAAGCTGGTCTAACGCTGGCAGCAGGACACATGTAATCATTCGATCTATAGCAGCAACTTTATATTGAAGATCTTGAGATGTTCTTGCAGTTCATTACACTACTTCAATATAGTCCACTAGTTTCATTTGTCACACATTAACATCAAAATACATGAGTACGGCGATTAATTAGATGAAATCATTGTGGCATTGAGAAGGGAAAGCCAATTTATTAACACAAAATATCACTTAACACTGCTAACTTATTAACATTGTTCAGACACTGAGGAGCAAAATTAAATAAACCAATGTACTCGTTTTCTGAGTAAATCTATTCGACGTTAGTGTCAAGAAACGAAAACAAGAGACAAAGAAACTCTTCCGGTACCACTTGCAGACTTTTTCTAGTGCTCAACGCAAATTTTTGTTCCAATGTTTACCGCAAAGACTTTATGCGTAGAAGGTTTAGAATAATTCACATCATCGTATCTGAATACTTTTACCAGAAACCTCCGGAACGAAGAAATGTATTTCTTATTTATACGCAACATTGATAAATTGAAACAAAAACTTTACAAACAAAAAGAATCATAGCAAATCCGAACACTAATGTGTGATATGTGAGACCCAGTAAGTACTTACTTAACCAATCATCGTTACCAAAACATGTATATTTCCTACTATGTTGCTCTGAATTAATTCAAATTAACCTTATACATTCTAGTCACAACACTTATTTATATCGCTAAAATGCAAAGAAAACATAGTAATATATAGGAGCTGTGCCAATACACTGTCGGCTTTAAAGCAGAATCACTTAGCCTCCGCTTCGAAACTTAACGGGAAGCCGTTGAAACTTTTTTCGCTGAAACTATGCAAAATGGCTGTTCTTTTTTTTTCTTGACTTCTTTGATACTGCCCCTTTCTTAATACACCACCATTTTAAGCTTTATTATACAGTGCGATGCTTTTACGTCTTGTTATATTCATTTACAGAATCGAAAGGTTTCACCTTGCGAATTTTTAACGACTAAACTAAATTATAAAATTTAATACAATAACAAATTTTGTGTACGCGTTACGCCCTAATTAACAATAATTTAATATCATCTTCGTCGTCAGACTATCTTAGCGCACTTCTGGACATAGGCTGCTCGTGAGGGATTTTTGCCCATAATCCGCAGGCTAGGCATGCAGATTGAGGATTACAAGGCACGGCTTCACGCACCGCCCACGCAGCTGACAATCGCGCATCGATGGCCAGGGCATTCAGTCGGGCCAAGGTATACCTTACTAAGTGTACTCCGCCATAGCGGGATCAGCCACCTTATCTAAACATAACATGTTTTTTACATTGTTACCATAAATAAAAATCTCTATATTCATTCTAGTATGTATTATTACGTTTTAAGAAATTTGGAAATTTTTAAACACAATACATATTTATTGTTCGCCATACATTGCTATTTTACATATTATGTTATGTTGCCCCGCAGGAGACGGGACGAATAACGATATAAGAATAATATACATATGTTACTACATACTATCCAATTATATCTAATGTCAAACTTCTTACCCCAGTATCAAGCATAAGTCGCACCAACAACAAAATAAACAAACATGACGAATGTAAATGGAAAACATACATATCTGTAAATCTGCGGAGCCGCAAACACAATTACGTACGTGACACGAAATGTTTAAAAATATTCCCGGTCTAGACATTTAATCATATCCTACAACAAACGAAAAAAAAGTAATAATATGCGTAGATAATAATGGAGCTCCCTTATGTGTGTGGTCTCAACGGTAGGGCGAAATCGGTTTAATAGAGTAGTGTTGGAGAACCGATTTGTTATCGCCGCCTTTGGTTTGATAGGTGGTAAAAATATAGACGAGTTCCGACGAGAAAGATTCTACTTCGGATATTAGTGAGAGTTCCGTGTTCAATGCTCAATATTAGAAAAGGGCACGGTGTCCCATGAGACCGGCGAGGGACTGTACTCGTACCGAGGTATTGGCTGACTAGGTGATCACCGTCGGTTCCTATCGCCCTCGCGAATATTAGAGAATGTGCATATAGTATATTCCTACAGATAAAAAATGTGGTTAGAGATTTGTCAGAGATAGTATTCTTAGCTTGTTACAGCGCCCGATGCTTCGTGTAGGTATAGAAAATTGTTTATAATAATTACTTTACGCTATGGAATAGGTGCTGAATCTATTGCCAAATATTACATACATGCAATAATGATGTCAAATTATATAAGGGGCTCAATCGTTATTAGAACTAAATTAATAATTGTAATTGATAACTGTAATACCCGAAGAGGTGGGCACAGGTGTGTAAAATTAAATATAATAATATTTGCATTTATTTTTAAATAAAGATATTTGAAGTCATATTTTAAACAAAGATAGATTTGGATATGAACACCGTAATATTCAAAAATCATCCTACATTTTTACTAACGACTATTAAGAAATATGTATATAAATTGACTGCCTCGTTGGTCGTGTTTGTTGCAAGTGCGACTGCCGATCGGGAGGTCCCGGGTTCGATTCCCG
>DWDV01003149.1:0-10843 GCA_018245615.1 Mimoniades ocyalus | reverse complement strand
TTACGTCTCACTATGGAATAGGTGGTGAGTCTATTGCCATACACCGGGCACATATTCAGACTTCGAGTCACTACTAGAAAATGTAATTTAGAAAAGTTTTGTAGTGTCCGAACCGGAAATTGAATCCAGGACCTCCTGATCGCAGTCGCACTTGCAACCAACACGACTTAACGAGGAAGTCACACGACCAACAAGCGAATACAAGTAATAAAAGTAAAATAGTTAGTAACTTCTCAAAGTTAAATGTGTCAGTATTTGTACAAAACGCTTTCAGTATAGAAGACTGAAGCTTACACTAGTATCTATGCTACCAATATCACTTAGACATATACCATTCTAAAAACTTTCCACTTCCGTCGGGAATAACCAGGTAGGAACTGAAGCTTTTGCCGGGAATATCTATCTCACGTATATGATATGACACGAAACAGACAGCTTTGGTAATATTTCAATGGATATCTCTTATTAACAAATTGACAACAAAAATATATTTTCAGTAACATTTGTATTCAGTGGAATACAGGGTTAATCCGTGTTATAGGTACGCTCAAAAGCGAGAAGAGCGGTCTTAATAAAAAAAACGTGAAAGCCGTAACACAGCACCTACATATCTATATACACAATCTGAGTGTCTCCTTCCAAAAGCCTTTGAAACATGCTTTTGAATGAAACGTTTATGGAACGATATGAAGCGTTAATGAAACGCATTTATTATTTTTCGACTACTCTGTACTTTATTTTTTTCCTACAGCTTTATTCTCTCAATCGCATAAAGCTGATGGAAGCGATAACTTGACTAATGTAATTTGACTAATGAAATTCTTGACTAATTACATTCATTATTGCATGTACCTATGTCGTACTATATTGTAGATTATATTTAATTTGTTATCCAAATATCCTGTTAATAAACCATGTGATGACTTTAAGAAGTGTTCTAATTTCGTAACTTACTATTGGTAAGCAATAAAAATATGTTTAAATATTCAATTGTAACTGAAGCCGTACATTACAGTATATTATGGTTGCTCATCATATTAAACATTTGTTTCTAATTCTGAAGTAAAATAAATTGTAATCATTTCAATATTAGCAATTAACATTATTATATCATCATGACAGGCCCCTCAGAGACCACCAAGGGCCCTATGGCGTTTAATAATATTTTCATATATTTAGTACTTTGCTCTGATTTTTTATATTTAGATATATAAATTCTTAGCGAAATAATGACTACACAAACCAAAGCTCAGCGATTTTAAGCGCAGCCGGAACAAGGCCCCAATCCGGATTACGCTGAGCATGTTTGCACGTGTTCAAACATGTTTTACACAGGCTCCCAACAAGCTCGCTTCACTTCCGTCACTGCGTTCCATCATATTAGCCTTTAGTGTATTATAATTATATGCAAAGGGATTATGACGTACTGAATCTCGGAATGTTTTTAATTATTTGTAATTTTCGTCAATTACTGCCTGGTTGGTCATATCGGTTGAAGGCGTGAATGCCGATTGAGAGCATAGCGCGAAGAGCAAAAGGCTCACCACCTATTCCATAATCGGACGTACACGTAACTGGTGTAACGTGGGAGAGTACATACCAAAGCTCTTGGAGTCATCAGGTTTTGTTGAGAAGACCTAAAAACAATTGACTACTATTCTGTGGAGACACCAGTCCCATGTTGACGACAAGAATACCGTAATCATATTTCAACACTCAGCGTTTTCGTTTATGACCTTATCAACATCAACACATACGCTTCGTTGCTGTTCATTTAATTATAAAATCATTGTTAAGGATACATTCTATCCAATTACTTCGTTCCTTTTCCTAATTGTGTCTCAGATTATCAGATACAAAGATTTAATCTAGATAAAGCTGACGCCCACCAACGGAAGGCTCGTTATCGATGTGATTATTATCTGGAAGATACTCGTAACAATGTATGTTTGCCAGGAATGGGAGATGTTATCATTATAAACCAGTAATTAAAATTTAATTTGGATCGGTTTCGAAGCCTCCTTGTTTTTTAATATTACCTCCTGTCACTTAATATTTTTACTAAGCAATTACAGTAATATCTTAGTGTAACTCACACGTCTGAAACAAAAGTATAATTTTATTGCCTTCGTAGCCTGTATTGTAATATTTTTATTGATTTTTAAAAGCTATCAAACATAATAATCAATAATAAGCATAAATAATTAACAGCGGAGCCTTAAGCCATTTTATAATTCGTATTGGATCCTGACAGCGTTAGAAATGAACCAGGAATAGACAAAATATTCAATACCAAAGCACTGACACTAAACAATGACGAAAATTTAATAATACGTGAATTCGTTTGCATTCAATACATCTGCGAATTGAATCGAAAACTTAAGCAATAACTTAGCATAAGTAAGTTTCATTTGAAGTGAAGTAACTGAATATTACGGTAGCGCTATTGTCAAAGTCAGTAGTTGGACAGATTGAAATTGTCGTGGAACTTCGTATAAGTCCATCTAACTCAGTGGTAGCAGGTAACGAATAAGCCAATTAATGTACTCAACTGTTTCGTATGAAAATTTTGGAGCCAACGCGATATATGCACAAGTTACATGTTTGGGCAAAATTGTTTTCTTACTAATGTTAAAAGTGTATACAATCTCGACAACATTAAAATGTATAATGTTATGGTATGTAAATGTATAATGTCATGTCGAGATGTATAATCTAAAGCAGAAAAATGTTACCATGATTACATCATACATCAGTGTCCTAATACAGAATTTATATACACGTAAATATAAGAATCTAGTAGGCAATACAAATAAGCTTTTTAAGCAATTAAGCATTTATCTTGGAACGGATTTTAAGAATAGATGTAATCAAAATTGTAAAATACGTTTTGTTAGTCACAGTTCATTATTTTTTCATATCACACAGACGGGGGACGAAAAACCTTGCCCGTGTAACAGTGTTATGAAATAAGTAGGCCCGGATAAAAATGTACCAATGTTCTTGGATCACGTACAAAATTTAAAAATACATGTATTTTCCTATTTTCCTACCCAATCATATATTTTATTCCACGTACGAAACAGGTTTGAGCGTCTACATAGGGACAGAGTTCAAGCAAACGGCACCAGCCAATACAATAGGATCCAATCCGACGAACTCTGTAGACAGAACTTTTGGGCCGTGCGCTAAATATTTAACTTCGCCCCCGTATGTTTGATTCTACACGCAAAGCTAATACTAATATGAAGTAGAACTAGAGCTTCTATTATTGTTTGCATAGTTCCAGAATCGTCTGCGCCACTTTTGCTACGAATTCACATTTATTTTTGCGTGCTTACGCAAAGTTAACAAATATCGGTACGATGTTGAACTATTGAACTACGGAACGCATGATTATTTACTTAGTTTTAGAAATTTTGGTATGTAGATTTGTGGTAAACGAATCATATTTGTTGTAACTTTAGAAAACACTTTGACTGCCTCGTTGGTTGTGTTGGTTGCAAGTGCGACTGCCGAACGGGAGGTCTTGGGTTCGATTCCCGGGTCGGGCACTATTAAATTTTCTAATTTAGATTTTCTAGTAGTGGCTCGGAGTCTGGTTATGTGCCCGGTATATGGCAATAGGCTCACCACCTATTCTGTAGTGGGACGTAAACGTAACTGATGGAACGTGGGATTGCACTACATTCCCCTGCCTACCTCTTCGGGGAATACAGACGTGATATTACGTAACAATTAGGAAAGTCATTATTTTACACTTTTAATACCTATCATACGTACCAGATTATGTCTTCACATTTTACGATTAATAAACAAATGATCATCTATTCATGCCAATTCATGTAGATGAAAAAAGAAAAAAAAAATAAACAAACGTAAAACAGAACAACACAAGCTGAGATCTGTCAACAATTTAAAAACAAAGTTCCGTTTTCTTGGTCACAATAACAGAACAAAAAGGGACGAAACGCTGGAACAGTCTTTATAAGCGTAACAATGGCGAATTTTTTGTTTTGTTCCATCGTGTTCTTAACCGATTCAGCGGCTATCATTATCTCAGAAGCCTATTAAGAATATTACACAGTTCTTTCATATTAATTTCTTTTGCTTATAGCGCGGGGTATTTAAGTTATTCGTTTCTTTCCTGTTTTATAAGGAAACGTTCAACCTTTCTTATATATTTCTAAGACATTCAAAGAGAATTCAATGTATACTTCTACAGAATATAATCAATTTTGTCGATGTAATTTTTATAAGGTAAAGGAAATACCGATTAACGGTTAAAAGCGCCATGAACGAGTCTGACATGGTAACGAATTTGGGCTTCACTTGTAACATACAAAATGGTAATAATAAAGTATAGAATCGGTTGCCACCCTTGCGTAGGATTGGTCGCCACCCTTTTTACATTCCATCGTTTGGCACAGATCTCTCTCAAAGCTTCAGTATACTCTAAAATACTCTACTCCACTACACTAGTCTAGTGTCGATTGACGAATAGAGATTACATCAACTAATAATGAAATATCTCGTCAAATTAACTTTAAGAATCAGACATTAATTTGTATGTTCTTTGGGAAAATATAACTTGAAATCATATGAATCATACATTATTAAGTCCAATACGACAACATTTTCTATCTTTTTATCGATACATAATAAAGTATTTTATTATAGTGCAATAATTTATCCGTTTATATTTCTTTAGAGTCCATTGCATTACAAACGCGTGGTATGCCTACGTCCCACGCGGACACCCCGCAGAGCACACATCATGTGTCCCGCGGGGAGCGCTTGCTACTTAAATTTGCTAAAGCTCCGGTTTTGACTTTAATCTATCAAAAATCCGCCCACAAAAAGAACTATACTAATTATTATTGTCGTATATACTTTCAAAACTAAAAGTTTTTGGAGTGTCGTCTGTCACATCCTTATAAGAGAGACACAGATATGACTCAAGAGTCAATAAGCCTAACATTAATCCTGAAATCATAAAAATTAATATTTCCTTTCCGTAATCATCAGAAGTAGAAACCGCTTGTCCCGCTGTTAAAGCGCGTAAAGAATTGACATCGATGATTTCGAGTTACAAGGATGACGCGTTACACCACAGTAGTTATCGTCTAAATTAACATTCCTCACTTATCATAGTTATAAATGGTAAGTTACGGGCGATTAAACAAAAGCTAAAAATACGTAAGTACAATTATAGCGTTTACAACAAAGTATTTATATACATCTACTATGTATCGCAGCTGATACGCACGCGCGAAATAATATGATCAAATCCTAGTCGGTACGGGTCGCCGACACTGTAACATAACACAACCAGTATTATGCCACCGGCGTCACATTTACGGCCGTGCCCATTCATTAATCTGAAAGGAAGTCGCGTCCGTGAGAATCGTGTCACAGCGAGGGAGGCCGCCTCCCCCTCCCCTCAACCCCGCCCCGCCACCTCTTTACTATGCCACCCCATCGAGCACCCGCGCGCGATTATTATGCTAAGTGTCTGACGGTTATCGGCGGGGTGAGTTTTTCGCGCATCTGCTATTTATTTACGCGCTTTATATTCATGGGATTGCGTAAAGCAACTCGCCCGTAGCAAGGCGACCTGACTTACAGTTCATTACGCCAACTTGCAAAGCTCACGTGCGACTGTACGCGCAATTTTGTCCCCTATGCGATTGAATTTATGTGCTATTTTCTGGATATATAGAAATAAGTTAAAGTGCGCGCTCCGCGTGACGCTCCTGTCAAACGTTCGTCGATAGAATTTATTGCGAAAGTGCTATTTAACATGGCACTTTGTCATCAAAACGTTACGTCGGAAGCGGGTCGTGACGATGAGGATTTAAATTTTAGGTGCGCGAAGAAAGTATCACAAAATTTCTTTCAATCTCCGTATAATCGCATTACAGCTTTATATTTTTGAAGTGAAACTTCTTTATGGGAGAAATTATACATATACTCGTAACAATCGTCACACGCCATCTTGGAAAAAATCGTCACATTTTCTGCCACTTTGGACCGTCACGACGCTGTGCGTGTTTACTTAAATTGAGGAGTGACTTATAAATATTTTAATGATAATAAGTGATATAATAAAGTGATTTATTGAAATTCATTTTAGTAAACAGTGTAAGTGACAGATTTTTTTTTATTGTATTGAAAAATCATCACGTGATTGTGATTTTAGAATTATTTTTACCTTAACCTCACTTTTGATTGTAAGTATTAGTAAATGTACATATTTTATAATAATTTATTGAAATTAAAAACAATTATTATTACTCGAACACGGGGTTTCAATTTATTGAATTTAAAAACAATTATTATTACTCGAATGCGGGATTTGAATTTATAATTGATATAACTGATTTTCAGATTCAATGGATTCTATTGATAAAATAGTAGTTTAGGTTGATGTCCATCATTGTCATTGTTTAGAAATTAGTGGTTCAATTACAACTACAAATAATATAGGGTACGTCCAGCAACAACAGCACAGCGTCCAAGAGCATGCAGAGCTCGGAAAAAGTTAAACTCAAGCAGCTAGTGATCTTTCTTCATTCCACTATCAACATCCAGAATCATATAATACCCACATATATCATGAAAAAGTTTCACTTCATACGTGTGTACATATAAACACACACACTTTTTATATATACGTCCCGACATTATTCGGCAACAGCGACTATGGACTAACTACTGAGCGCTTCATCGGTGTACGCTCATGCTACTGACATAACCGATTTTAGCAGCACATGTGCAGCCATGCACGCTGCGAGTCAGCATGCCTCCGACGTAATTGTAGTGAATGGCCGCGCAACGAATTGTAAGTCTCAAAAAAGATTGAATAAATTTTGGAGCCACAAACAATACCAGATCAGTTAGTAAACAATTTAATTCTGTATGCAGTCATTTCGGAGAAAGTGAAAACTGCTATATTGCTTAAGAACAAATTGCGCTCATGCAAAATAGCGTAATGGAATAAAATTGAAATATGTATATCAGATGTTGCAAAAGCGAAGCACGGGTAAGTTCGTATAATGCCTTCGTACAGGGGCCCAGATAAGACCGGTTGTCGGAACGGCTGAGCCTCAAACTCGAAGGCTCAGAAACTCAATTTCCTTCTCAAATCGCCGTCTGGTCGATAAACACGATAGTTTAGCCGATGCAAGCGGCTCGGCAAACATGTAACCGCCGTTACACATCACAATAAGCCACCTTTTGTGTTGCGCCCCACGACATAAAATGCCGCGAAAAGTAGAAACCCAACGGCATACATGGTTCGATCGTGTTGCGCTACGGCTTCGTAGTTTCGAAATCTTCGAGACACAAAATGTGGCACCGCAAATCGTTTGGAATTGAATGCTATCCATAAAGACTGTCTCTTAATCAGACGAGTCAACTCTCGGCTTGTTGGCTCGTTTCGTGTTTCACGATCGACACAGATTGTGTGCCAGGTTTGGTAGGAGTTTACTTGATATTGGCTGCAATTAATGAGTGTTAGGGGCCACAATCGTTTGGAGTGCAGTCGACCACGATGCTACCTGGGTGGTTAGGCATACAAAGACGTCGGCAGTTCCGGCTGCGTCTGAACAGGAAATAGACGAATCCACAGCGAGCGTTGTCTCCAGCCGCCACTTCCACTGATATCCGACGGAACGCAAACACTTTGAAACAATGTTAGCGGCACTTTTACTACGTTTCAATCTAATAAATTACAGCGGCCATAGAGTATTTTCCCTGTTTTCGTTATATTCTAAAGAAATTTTGAAGTAGTTTGTAATGTGCTCATTAGCATAGATCTTGACACATATATTTATCGTATAGCTCAAACAACATAATAACAATAAGAAAGAATTCTCTAATTCAATAATATCTATAACAATATCTTTGGACAATTTAGGCATGGCCATACTATTTCAAGATAGGTAGAGCATGAGCTATGTTACTTGACCATAGATAAATTACGTATAAAAATATAGATGTTTACATGGATAATTTCTATATTAAGACATAACAAATGCTTGTGCTCTGCGTCCTTAATGCCATAGAGAGGCATACCCACAGATGTATTTAACACACGGTTCAGAAATGTCACCTTCACAGAATCAAAACCCAGAGCCGCAGCATGTGTGACCTGATCGTTAATTCCAAAAGGTTCATCCAAGTTGTTACTAAATCACCTTTACATGTTGATTATTAATACAAGCAAATATGTTCTTTAATTTATTTCCTGCGGTGTAATATACCGCTTTGAATTTCAATATGAAATCGTTTTACAATTGAATTAATATTAATTTTTCTTATAACGCACATTATACATATATACATATTTATGTATATCCATTTAAGCGATCGCTGTTTAATTAACATTAACTTTTAACATGGTATATGACTATAAGTCTAACGGCTATACACATTAGGCGGAAGCACGTTCGCTTGTCGTATCATTACCATACAGAAACCATTCGGGGGTCCCGCAACCTTGTGACCCGGGCAAGTAAACCAATAACGCATTGACATTGAATTTCGATACGTGCAATAATTAAAACCGGTTACGGTGCGACGGACAAGGTTCATTCACACCGAGTCCGGTGTGGCCCCGACATTAGAATACAATGCAATGACACCGCAACTATCAGAAGTACAAAGCGATGGCAGTGAGAGCTTCAGGTAAGTGGATGAAATTGGGAATGCGTAGCGCATGGCGTCTGGCGCGTGAGTTCCGCGCGCGACTGTGGGCTCGCGCCCACGCTTCGCGTGCTCTTAATGACTTTACACATTTACAGCAAATCATTTATGACATGAATTTTACATTATTTAATATATAATGGTTCACAAAGCTCTAACCTCCTTCGCACTGCAGAATATTGACGGAATCTGCTCCAGTTTTCCGGAATTTTGAGAGCCCTAGGCTCAGCAGTGGGCCGTAAATAGATTTGCAGTGAACATCAGTAGTTAATCGAAATATTTAACATTCACAAATTGATCAAGTTTAGTATCTGTATATACGAAATATGTAGTTTCGCAAGAAATAAAATGCCGAAGGCCATTAATTTTAGATAAAATTTTAATATAATAATGTAGGACTATCCATTATCGAATTAAGCCACGTCGGCGTTGCCAAGTCTCGCGTCGTAACCGCGCCCTTCGTTCACTGCTAAAGTCTCCACGAATATTGAACCGTATAGGACACATTTAGAAAACATATATACTATAAACCATAAAGTGCGATGAACACAGAAAGCAAATACATTAAGGAAACCTTTACACTTTTAGTTTTCAAACGTATATATACCGCGAATTGAACTCTGCCAGACTGCACTTGCTCAGCGTGACAGATAAAACAACCTTAACCCTTTCCATTATGACAGGTAACTCGCATGCAGCGGTAGTACAATACTATAACTAATTGGCAATAATATTTACCAATTAAATAACTATAATATATTAATTTATATAAATATGCACTTATTATCATCAGCATCATCGCTTTAAACGTTGTTTTATCTTTTTCTCCCAAAGTTTTGTTTCTCTTTACAAAAATATTGTAGAGAGATACAAAATCTTAATCAATTATACATGTAAATTCAATCGACATATTTTATTGCATACAATTATGAGTTCTTATTACATCTTATTACCGATTAAGGTCCATGAAAAATATACCTCATTCACTAAATTTTTTTAAGGATACATTATTTATAAGTTTGTACTGCGCAATTAATGATATTCGGTGACATATTTTTCAAGTTAAAGCAGATGAGCTGATACCAGTAAAATATTTATAAAGTGATAAATTTAAAGTTTACTCTTCTGCATAAATACAAAGTACGAGAAATAATGAAATCTATTGTTGTCCAACCCAATTATGATTTTATTATGCTTTGTCGTGTCCTTGCATTGTCCCCGTTTATCGCGCCACATGGTGCGCCTACACAAGAGATTTCCCCCACACGCGAGGGGTCGGTGAAAAAAAAGCGCCAATTAAACAGACTGTCATAATCTGCTTACAAAGCGCTGGATTTGAAGTGAAAATGAATAATTGAAGCTTGCTTTGTGCCATTTTTTTTTTCAAATTAAAAGCTAAAACAGCAATTAGTGTTTTGAATCAAATCGGTTTATATTCCAGGACTATTTTTTTTAGTAAAAAATGTTTTATTGAAATATTTCGCATATTAGTATGTGATATTCAATCTGTATAAATATAGTGATTGACTCTCATTTACATACATCAGTACAAGCAAAACGTTACGTAAATGTGTTAGAACAATACGGGTCATTACAAATTGAATGAAAAAATCTTAATACATAGAATTTGATGTGACACCGCACGTTGCCTTTTCTCCGTGTTACATTAACCTACGACTACGCAGTCAATAGTGAGTTTACTGTAATTTTATGCACTGTGAACCAAAGCGAGGTGTCCGTACCGGCATTAAACAATAACTTTGATGCTAATTAGTCATGTCTTTGTGTGGGCCCGGTGTGGAATGATTAAGCAAGCCTTCATAAATATTATATTAGTTAAGTAATATTTATTGTTTTTTAATCTCTTTGTCTATATGTACCTGTTGTACCTACACGTTTTCTATTGTTTCATTTCCTCGTAGCAACCAGTGCTGTTTTATTATTCTTAACGTCACATCTTTTTCAATAGAGCGATAGCGTCGGTGTCAGTGAGAACAAGTGTGCTAAAATGATATACTCGTATATTTCACGGTTACTGTACGCAATTGAAAAATTACACCTCATTGCGAATGCAGCGCGGAAAGAACATCGGGGTAGCGTCGTATAAAAAGTCTAGATAAAACTTCCGATAGCC
>DWDV01003148.1:0-10844 GCA_018245615.1 Mimoniades ocyalus | reverse complement strand
GTAGGGGGTCTACCCAACACGGAAAAACATGGCAAGGGGTCTACGACACAAAAAAGTTTGGGGAACTCTGATCTAGACTCACGTTTATGACTGTACAAGCGCGGGGGTTTGAGATTGCGGGGGCAAACATTTGGATCATCGTAACGCAACTTTAGCTGAATTAGTAACGCCTAACTTTCGCCCCCGGGTTTTCACATTATCCCCGACATATTCGTACAACAAGATCCTATTACCTCTGTAACATTCATACGCAAATCTTTGAGGTACATGGAAAAATGTTTCATACAAGTAATCGCCAAAAACAAAGTTACAGTTATGATATATTCATTGATTTTATTAACTTAGACATCGTGTAGTAACTTACATATACTCGTACATATGTACACATGTCCTTGTACTTCTAAATTGTATTACGAGCTACATTTATTTTACTAGAACATGTTTAATGTAATTATAATAAAAGAAATGTTTTTTTATGATAGATTTACGTGTGTTTGACATTTTTTATATGATATTGAAGATAGAAATGCTGATACAGAAATAGGGAGAGATTTGATCACGTTTAATGATGCTACATTTTTACATAAAAACATTGTCATAAGATTTAAGGTGTGTAATACATTCTAATGATTATATTATTAAAAATTCATGAAGGTAAAAGGTTTTTAACGTTTCAAAATAATTTAATTAATGTCAAAATATAGACTATGTAAATATTTCTTAACTTGCTTATTACAAACATGAAGTAATATGTACTTGCATCTTGATAAAAATTAACATCACGGCAGTAATTCCCGAAGAGATAGGCGGACGAGTGTAGTACACTCCCACATTCCACCATTTACTCTCATTATAAATTACGTAACAACACGCCTGTTATCCCCGAAGAGGTAGGCAGAGGAATGTAGAACACTCCCAACGTACATACAAATTATTAATAGTTCTATGTATTTTTATTGCTCACATCATTGAATATACAAGTAGTAGTTTCTGATAACTGATACACGTTTTCATCTCGAAAAATATGATACTAATTGGATGTTTGCTTAAAATCCATTAGATAATTAGAACAAAAACGGAACGTGAAAACTGTGCCATAATATCATACTGAATATGGATTAAGTCCATAGCGATAAATAGAATAGATACAAAAATATTAGAAAGTTTTTTGGAAGCACTGCTAAAAATGCTTAAGGTAGTTTGAATATAATATACCAAAAAAAATTGCAACATCATACTGATACGTCTATGTTGTAATGTGAAAGTACCGTAGGCAAAAATTCTTTGTAAAGTGCACATAAAATGTCCAATATTTTACTTACGCCCGATGAAACGGGTGGCTAGCAACGCGCTTATTGAAAGGGCACGAGAACAAGTAAAATAAATCCCTAGAAATACAGACAATTAGCGTGTACTAAAAGTATGGTTGCGGAAACTTTTTAATACTTATTATAACCTGAGAAAATGGGAATACGATTATAATCTGAAAATATGCGAGGGCAGGATCAACAACAATAAACAATATACATGTTTAAGGATGCAAATTTCTCTAGGAATTTAGTAATACGAATTATTAACAAATATTCCAGAAAGAGCTCTAAGATTTGTTTAGACATAACAAAATATCTTATGTATATTATGTAGGTCAATAAATTAACTAGTGCATTACAGAGGCGAGGGTTAAGGTAATCGACATAAACAATTTCCTGATGTAGTTTGTCATGAACCTTAAGATGGCGACAAAAAGGTCCCTTTTAGGAACAAACATGTAGAATTCTCTCGATTATTCTAGAACTTTCTGGAATGCAAGTTGGGCTGCCTCGTTGGTCCTGAATTCAAATTCCGGGTCGGGCACTATTGGAAGTTTCCAACTTAGATTTATTAGTAGTGGCTCGGAACCTGGATATATATAGTCATTTGGATACAATGTGGTGAGATATGACCACGCCACTCAAATCGGGTGTTTATCTACTATAAACTATACTATAATTTTCTTGTAATAGTTGAATCATAACACGAAACAGTCGATGAATACAACGAATATGCGAATGAACATTACGCTTCCTATATAAGTCATAATTGTATTTAGGGTGAGCGTATAAACCGGGCATCAATTCAGACTTCAACCTACTGATGGGAATTTAAAATATAGAATCTAATAAAACTGCCAGAGCCGGGGATCGAAACAGGTCCTTCCGATAAGCAGTCTTTCTTGCAACCAAAAAGACCAATGAGGCATTGTATGGTAGAATATACATATGGACATACTCACACTCTTGATGTTGAATCCTAGGATGTTGTGCATGTAGGTGGGGACCTGTGTGAAGAAGAACACGAAGCTCACTCCGCTGCCCACGTGGCCACTGAAGCACGCCCACACGTGACGTGACGTCAGGATCTTCTTCCATGGCGTGTTGCGTTTCTACCAGTGTTAAATGTACCATGTTGTTACAATACATTGAAATTTGTATGCAATTACTAAAATATATCAATGAATAAATCCGAATGTAACCTAAAATAAATACTTAATAAAAACATAAATGATTACTGCAATGCATTTTTTCTTAAATCACCAGATACAGCCAGTTAGTAGCTCATAAAATTTTCGGGGGTGTAAAAACAAGCCTGAACACTTCGATATCATCATCATTATCTTATCTCAGTCCACTGCTGGACATAGGCCTCCCTCAAAGAACGCCTTAGCGCCCTGACCTCTGCTTTTTGCATTCAGCTTCTGCCCGCAGTCTTTCGCAGATCATCATCATAGTGAATAAAATATAAATTTTTGACATGAAATCTAGTTTCTCAACATTTTTAATATTAATTATTTCTATTGACTTACATGTTCAGCGTCGTCTCCCGAATGTCCAATTATATAACTTTTCTCCTCCTGGGATAATGTTTTGTGATCAGCCGGCCCATTAGATCCAAAGATAGTGAAAAGTGTAAACCCAATGAGACACAATAGACCTGTGCCCCAGAAGGTGGCTGGCCAGCCCCAGCGGCTGTCAGCTAGAACTCCACCCAATTGAAAGGCTATGATAGTACCCAGACCGGATCCTGTTGAGAAAATTAACTATATAGACTAAAGATTTTTTGGAACAATTAACATTTGATTTTTTCTAACTTAGAATTTCTAGTTTCGGTGGATATGAGTCCTGTGTATAGGCTCACCCCCTCGTCCATGGTCGGACGTAAACTAGTGAAACATATGAGCACACTACAATATTTTGCTTACCTCTACAGGGATTACACGCGTGATGTTACGTAAGAAATTGGGAAATTCATACCTTTTTATATCATTATAATGTTAAAGGAAGCCCATTGCATAGCTTTTAGGCAAGATTCTCTTTCCACAACTATGGGAAACATAGACTTTGTTGCATCATTCATACCTTAATCACCATTATCAGGAGTACAGTGATTTTGGAAGCAAATTTGTTACTGTAGTATTCAACGGTACAGACTTAGATTGATATAATTTGTTTTTCGATAGACCACTGTTGGAAGGCACATGAGCGTTTACTAACGGCCACGTGTCCGAAAACCGACTTCACTTAATATAGTATAGATTATTTATTTTCGTTTGGAAAGTATTGTAGTGGTTGCAAGCACGACTGTTTAGCCAGAGATCCTGGGTTCGATCCCGATACCCGGGTCGTCTAAATTTTTTTTTCTCTATTTTTCAACCCTTTTATCTTTCCACAGTTGGCAAATGAGAAGGTTAAGGGATTAGTTTTAGCACGCTGGCCAAATACGGATGGGTAGACTTTACACGCCTTCACACTTTATTTCAGAACTCCAAGGTGTTAAAATTTCCTCACGTTGTTTTCCTTCAACGTTATAGCAATTTATTTTTATTCTTAAAACGCACATTTTAGTAAAAAGGTGCGCGCCAGGATTCTTAATCAGAACCCACGTAGTGAGAGGCTGAATTTTAAGTCACTGGACTAACAGTATTGTTATGACTACTATTGAATTTTTGTAAATCGAAATTTCTAGGAGTAACTCGAAATATCTATTTGTACCTGATGTATGGCAATAGTCCTATTCCATATTGAGACTAGTATACTCGTCTGCTTACCCTTTCGGTGAGATACAGGTGGAATGTTACGTTCTGGAAAGTGCATCAGGGCTACACAATGTTTTCAACTGTCATGAAAAATTTCGATTTAAGTTAATTATAATTTTTTTCCGCCTTAACTAATTATAAAATCATAATCATCAGTCTGTGTAAGTCCGGTAATGGACATAGCCCCAACTTAGGAAATTTCATATAAAAATAAATTTTAGCATTATAAGCAAGCCATTCCAACCCAAGTTGCTCTAACACGAGACGACAGTGATTCCTGAACTTGGCATAAAGTAATAGAAGTAAACATTTTCCCACTCTGCATATTTCTGCTTTATTTTTTAAAACAAACAGCCAATCAAACTGAGCTTTTAATGAATGAGTCTGCCTGAACGTTTAAATCTAATTTCCACCGCACCTGTATACACATAGCTGCTGAGACTGCCCCGTTCGTTCACTGGAACCCAATTAGCTAATAGAGAGTGAATGCCCGGGTAGAAGCCAGCTTGGGACGCTCCTTGCAAACAGCGGCACACGCACAGCACCTTCCAACCACCCTGCAACATATGTAATGATTTTTAAAACAACTATCCCTCAGGATATTCGTGGCAGGTATGTAAGGATAGATTATTTGGTTCTGGGTGCCCCCTGTCTACCCCGTGAGGGACCTGACGTGAAGATATGTATGTATTCTTCCCATTGTATATTGATAGAATTACTAACGGACAACCATTCGAGTCAGTTTCCTTAGCAGTAATTGAAGACGATTGTGACTACGTAAATTAAAATACAATGAAAAATATTATCAATTTTAAAATGCCTTTCTCATTTACTAATCGGCATTTAATAATCATATGTAAACTTGGCTTAGCCGTATTACGTGGTAATTCTTTACGAAAGCCATTGCCTTTGCATTTTATATTATCGTGGAAGACCTATCTTTTATTTCCGGTGATTAATTAATCTGAAAGAGCTTCTCCTGTATTATGTGGTACTAGTTTGATGTTTTTGCTAATCTACTGCAGACGTTCTTTGACAATGTTATAAGTACGAGTATTTGATAGTTCTTCGATGGTTAATTTTGGACTAGTTTCAATTTGTACCCTTATAAGGTTCGTCAACTAAAATTGTCAATCTCCTTAAGCAGCATAAGTCAGAAACGTGATAAACAAATGTTAACCTAAACCAATTTCAGGATTGACAATTATCTAGCGTAGATAAACACCGATTTTTTAAATTAAGAACTATTTCCGATTTTAAATTAAGAACCGATATGTACTGTCTATAGTATTTGGCTTATTATTTCACCCAAGAAAACAATAGAAATATTTAAAACGTCCTACACGGCTTTGAAGTCATTAAAGAGCTTAAGATCGATAAACAAATACACAGTCATGCGCAAAAGCGACATTCCTTTCCGTTCCCTTCATTACGTGGTCATGATCTGTGGCAGAAGCATCATATATGAAATTATTCTTAATATATTGATTTTAAAATAAAAAATGTATATCTTACCCACGCAGTCAACCACGGAGCAGCGATAGATACAACACCATTAACAAATAATGCTAACTGCAAGGGAATCATTCCACCCCATCGCTGGCAGACAAGTCCCATGGGGAACATCGTGATGCAGTAGCCTAAGAAAAAGGATCCTAATATCATTTCTTGGGTAGATTTCTTCCAGTCATAGGTCTGAAAATATGATAATAAATTTAATTTAAACACCTATTTTTCTATCCCATGAAAACCACACAGTTAATCATCATCATCACCAGCCTAAGTCCACTGCTGGACATAAGTCTCGGGTTTTCGAACCTAATCCTCAGGCCGGGCACGCAGATTGGGGACCAACGCTGCAGCTAATGGGTGGCCAGGACATTAAGACGTGCCTAGGCAAGCCACGTTACAAAAACTTCTGCGAGCGCCGGATTATGCTAATCTGTAGAGGAGCGGAAAAAGAATACATCCCCGATTCCATGGCGGGTTACTACCGTGTGGTAAGAGTCGACTATTGCCGGTACAGGCAGATCGCCATGAAAGTTCAAAGTATCCAAAAACACTGAATGTTTACCAAAAATGCTTAGGCCACTTCAATAAAATAAATTCAATGAAAACTATTACCGTACAGTAGGTACATTTCTAAAAACTAATAGCAAATTCCGTTATTTGACAGACAATTTATCGACTGCATCATAACTTATTAAGAAATACCAGTTAAAGCGAATTCATATAAATGAAAAGTCTTTTGCATGCTTTAATATAGAAAAAAATCAGACCAAAAATTAGAAAGACATACACATTAAAACTTTAGGATCCCATGAAGATTCAGAGATAATTCGAAGGGAATGATAAGTTTACAACAGACACTTTTCACTATTATTATTACTTTATATTGAAATTCTAAAGAGATTATTAGTAAAATCTCTATATTACATTGCGAGAAAGATTAACGCTATTCAATACACTGTGAATACCCATGTTTATTTCTTTCATACGTCCGGTTTGAGCAAATTTTGTGCATATTATTGATACGATATTAAAATAATGATCACTTACTCTATAAACATTCCATATACTCTTCGTGTTGTTTTCAACTATTAAAGTCCCTTCATTTTCCAGCTTGCTATTTATATTATTCAATTTCGGCGTTCCAAAATCTTCAAATACATCCGTTGATACTGTTTCATTAACTGCTTTCTTTACAACCTCTTTATATGTTTCATTAAATTCAATTGAACTTTGTGTAGTAACTCGTAGAATGGTCAAATTCCTTTCCATTGTGGTATTAATAACTAGATTAATAATTATTTCTTTTGAAGGTGCATTTGTCATTGCTACTATTGTTACGCCTAAGTGTGCTCGAGAAATATAGCCCAAAGCTAAACAAATAAAAAAAAGGAATGATTGTAAATGACGTACTCCATATCCATATTTATCCGATACTTTCGTGTTTTCTGGAATAAGAAATAGTTATTTTATATTCTATGTATTTATGTAATTATATGCTTTTGTAAATTTATGTTTATATAATCCATTACATAAAGTTGTCGACGTAAACATATAACCTTTCGATTTAATGAGAACCTGTTAATTTACTTTATCGTTCCTGAACTAACACATATTTGGTATGTGTATATTTGGTGATATCCAAAATCCTGAACTTTCCACGAAATGGTTTAGACAGATACATACTGGTGTCAACCCTAGTGTTAAAATGTGTCGTAACATCTTGCTCACAAAGATTTAGATCTTTTACCCCGCTGTAATACCGATTTGATATCGAACCCCCAATTCCACGAACGGATCAATAGGGATGCATAGACCTAAGATGTATGGCAATAAACTTGCCCGAATGATAGTTGCCCGGTTTGCTTGATTAATATTTTGGCTAAATTTATTACGAGGTAAATAGGACCCTCTGATACTCACTGACTTCAACAATTACCTAATAGGAAAACCTAATACAAAGACACTTCAAAGTCGGCCGTCTAAAGTCTCGAGAACTGCGCCAGCTGTCAAAAATCCCACTGCGCTGATAACGACTCACTCCGATAAATAAACCTTTTCTAAAAATCTTGTGGGCAACGGAGAGGACGTGAACGATGCGAATGTTTCAGGATTAGCAACATGGGAGAAAATTTAAATTCTTCCTCACTTACCAAACTCCTATTGAATAAAATTACTTGGAAGCAGATCTGACATTGATGTTGCTGTACGTGGTCGGGGCATGTTCGCAGGTCTCTCCCTCAGTAGCAATTAATATCAACGGGGTAAGTCATGGGGGTCATCAACACTAGGGTAAATTCTCTAATGGCCAGAACTCTTTTATTCATATAAGACGCCGTGGAATAACGCTATGATGCATGACAATGAAAACGTACACAATAAAAAAGTAAAATACGACGTACACAATTAAAAAATCGTTCATGGGTCTGACAAGCTGAAGCATACTGAATCTTTTAATTCATGTCTATCTTTTTTGAATGTGATAAATATCAAAATATTTTAATGAGGTTTCGGTTGCCATATAAAATTTCATAATGAATGTACTTACTGTTAACTAATTAACTTACTGTTATCTATTTCCGCCAATGGCACTTTGGAGTACTCCGTCATTGTAACATTAATATTTTATTTGAGAAAGTAAATTTCAATGGTAAATTTGGCCGAGCCTCGTTCTTATCTACAATGAAATTGGACTACGTTTATTATTTATGTTCTGCGTCTGTTAAAGTAAAAATAGCTCTACTGTCTATGCTTTTGTTTAGAATTCATAGATGAGGACAAATTAATTTACAGAATGGTCTTCAAAATAAAATCGTACATTTAAACATCTCCAAAAAAAAATGTTTTATTTATAACTCCTGATATGATTAATATAGACAGATTGGAAGTCACACTTTTCCTAATACTAATTTTATTGAAAGATAAGCAATTCCCATAAGATCCGAAGAGAAAAAACTATATACTTAAAGCTGTAGATTGTTGAAACGAAATCGACAAAAAGTATCACTCTTCTGCACCTGAATAACTTTTTTCTCAATTTTATTCATATGCACTCAGTATATATTTTTTGTCAACGTCCATACAAATATCTTAAGCAATCATCTAAAGTACACAAATATTATACATTTAATGAATGGCAAAATCATAAATAAATTATTTCTTTTATCGACTTTACACACGTCATTAGATAATACTTTTTTACCTTGTGATGTTGGCACGAGTATTACCCAAGATGAAAAAACTTACTTGTTTCACAAAATCAGCACATTCTCACCTAATCAGGACACCGTTTTTATGAAGTTCGACTACTAAACGTAACATAACGTAACATCACGCCCGTAATCTCCGAAGAGACAGACAGTTAGTTTTGAAATACTAAAACATGTATTGTAAGAATATAAAATTTCAGAAGTTAATCTATTTCGCGCTTCTGTCTCAGTGGCTTTTGAACATCGCTTTGATTTTTACATTATAATGTAAAGGGAGCGGTTGAATTGACACTGAATCCTATTGATAGAACTGTACAGACATGCCTTTTTAAACCAGTAACTAGTTTTAAGCGTTTTTTGTTATTACAGTGACTGTTTTCACAAATATAAGTGAGTATTGTGATACAAAGATAAAATTCAAAATATCTTCGAACAATAATTTAATTAAAGAGTTCACTATGACTCTACTCTGCTGATAGATACTCTTAGTCCTGTGATGTATTATTATCTAACACAAACACTTTTATCACACTTGATCATGCGAAGCTCGTCGATTACGACCACATTAACTCTTTAAATATTAACTTTTGTTACTTCGGCATTATATTATTATTATTATTATTATTTATTATCTATAAATATTGTAACACAAATTAACGTTTGAAGTGTCGATAACTTAATCGACTGTGCGGCTACAGAATTCTACAATAACATTTGCTGAAATTAATTTTGAGTATATGCACTCACACAAATGACCAAAAACTTAGAATTCTTACATGATGATTGAACTTTCTTACATTAATTGAATCCTTGTAAAATATTAAAAATAGCTTATCATAATAATGACACGGATTATGGTCATCACCGTGATTATCATACATTATGCTTGTCGTGGGCGGCAGACGGAAAACGACGACGCGTAGTCTTACACTCATCTCGTACTAATAAATAGTATAATCTTCTTCGATCCACCAAACTATGCAAGGCAAAGAATATACACGTAGAAGTTTCAAATCCCATAGAACAGATTATGGATTAGATAGTAAAGTCAAATGAATTGGTACTTTCAATTTCCAGTATGTGGGGCATAGACGACTAATGGTGCACACACGATTTCAAATCACTCCTCAATAGTAGCAATATATTGTCATCAACATTCTATGCACTGCACTTATCAGAAGAAAATTTTATATAAATATCATTTAGTTAATCGTTTCAATATCGGCTGGAACAATCACGTTCTTATTCATAATCTCATACTCATTCGTTCGTAAGCCTCTAAATTAATTAGGTACTATTTATGTACAGAAATATACCTAGTAAGTTCACGTTTACTATAGGTACTAATTTGATTGATTTCTCTGACAGCAAGGCATGATTATTTTTTAATATAGGAAGAAATAGGTTCAAATAAAAAGTTTCGTTTAACAGGTTAACTTAAACGTCATTAAATATTAACGTTTTGGTAATTGGAAAAATAGTTTGCGAAAAGCGCGGCATCTGCCCCGATAAAATATTTTACTTCACTATTTCATACTTCATTAGTTATTAAAATATTCTGTGATCTTCTAGAACTGCCCCAGCTAAGGAGTAGCATGTTTAGCCCCAACTCCAACATAGGGTTCATATTATATAACTTTTGAAGCCTGTTCAAATTGAAATTAAATGACATTGCAATAATATTATATGTGACTAGCACCACGACGACGTCTGCCTCCGTTCGAGCCTCCGTTTATAAATGCCATCTAGCGGAAACATTAAGCAATTAGGCTAAGAAATGGCGGAGCGCGTGGATGACAGATTTGTCAAAAGCTTAAGTTTTGTCTATGTTTTCTGGACATAGACATTCGAAGACACGATTTTGGATAAGGCAAGTCGCACGAAACTTGTCTCGTTTCTCGGAGTGTAATAAATGTGGGTAAATATAATCTATTGACTGCCTCGTTGGTCGTGTTGGTTGCAAGTGCGACTTCCGAACGTGAGGTCCTGGGTTCGATTCCTGGTTCGAGCACTATGATACTATTTGTATGAGGGATCTTATTTATGTTCCCTCC